>LOEQ01002181.1:270793-292371 GCA_001685075.1 Bramus lutescens | reverse complement strand
TTGCAGGCAAATGGATGGATCTAGAAAACATCATATTGAATGAGGTAACCCAGATACAGAAAGACAATGATCACATGTACTCACTCATAAGTGGCTTTTAGACGTAAAGCAAAGAAAACCAGTCTACAGTTCACAATCCCAGAGAACCTAGACAACAATGAGGACCCTAAGAGAGATGTACATGGATCTAATCTACATGGGAAGTAGTAAAAGACAAAATCTCCTGAGAAAATGGGAGCATGGAGATCATGGGGAGGGGAGAGGAAGGGAGAGAAGCAGAGAAAAATGTAGAGCTCAATAAAATAAAAAAAAGAAATGATGGACTATAACTTGAGATTGTGGGCAAATTAAAGTATTTCTACCTTAAAATGATTTTTCTTTTGTTGGGATGTTTTATCACAGCAACAGAAATGAAGCTAGGACATAAATCATCCTACAGAATGAGCTACAAGGGGTGTGGTCAGCTGCAGCCCCGGCCTAGGGGGACACTGTTGGAGGACCAAAAGGCAAAAGGAGAGCTCAGACACAGACCATCCCTCTCCCAGAAAGGCAGGGAGCTCCCAGACAAAGCATGTCCATGGGAAAGAGGCTGGAGGCTCATGTAGAAGACACGGTGCAGAGGGATTATGGAGGCTACAGGCTGGGGACTGTGCAGAAAACAGAAGGGCATTGATCACTTCCCAGAAAACTGGCACGACTTTCCCGAAGTCTGTGCTCTTCCTGAGTGGGAACAGGCCTTCTGTACCAGGGTTCTGGGGCTGTGGATCCGTGAGCAAAGAGGACACTGTTCCTGTCAACTGTAAACTGCATCATAGGGCGTGGTCAGAGGCAAGCAAGCTCCCCATCTGCAGCCACACCTGGACTCCGTTCTACCTAGCAAAGCAGGAGTGCACCTGATGGACCATGTAGAAGACAGAAGACATATCTGGGTCATGTTCCATGGAAGGTTGGCTGTATAACCCTCAGGAAACATGTCTTTGTTGCAGAGATGAGGATGGGGACTCTGCCTTCTCAGTTCCTGTCCTGGATGACAAGAGCACCCAGAAAGTGAGAGCAGTTGACGCAATGGCTCGAATAATAGTCCCCACAGACTCACGTGCATCAGTGCTTGGTCCCCAGCTGGTTTCACTGTTATTAGGAGGTATGGCCTTGTGGGAGGAGATGTGTCACTGGGGAAGTTTCAAACCACACCATTCCCAGTGCCCTCTCTCTGCCTCCTACTTGTGGATCTGGATATGAGTTCTGAGCTGTTCCAGCCAATGCATCTGCTGCTTGCTGCCATGGTGCCCAGGTCACTATGAACTGTAAACCTGATTAAATACCTTCTTTTACAGTTGCCTTGGCCATGGTGCTTTATGACAGCAATAGAAAAGTAACTAAGAGATTCATTGTCATCCCTTGGGCTATTTCCAGCTTGAGAAGGAAGCAACAAAAACACTCAGAATGTAAAACAGCCCTGGGAGCATGCCATGTTTCAGAGGAGAAGCCACTGTGTCAGAGAAAGCAGGTTTGGCCCTAGGTCCCAGCCAGAGGCCAGAAATGGCCTGTCTAGTTCAGACTGCAGAGCTGAGGGCTCAGTGTTTGGTTCCCTACATGTAAGAGGACAAATTGTTCCCTGGAGTCATTACTGAGAAGTGCCAGCTCAGTTCAAAGCCAGAGTCAGCATCACAAGGACATGGAGGACAAGATAACCTGGTCTCACTGAGTCTGAGCGTTCTTATCCCTCCGTCACTTTAACCGTCTCACACAGCACTGCTATGGGTTACTGCCACCTATGTCACATGATAGTGAGAGGGACTTTCTTGCCAGCTACTGAAGAGGATCGAGGCCCCCTGAGGATGCATGGGGCCCCTGGCATCTGTACCCATGCAGGGCTGCCTGGAGGAGGTGGTGGCAGCTTCAAGTCCGGCCAAGCATGGACCAGGTAGACAGTTGATGAAACCAGGTACTGCCCCCTGGCCAAACCTCAGTAGCCCCAAGAAGCCCTTCTGCCCTACTCAGGGACTGTAGGACAACTGTTAGTCCTGGGGTAGGTGTGCCATCCCTGTGGCAATAGTGAGGGAACCTTAGCACCTGCTCCTCTCTCACTTCCAGAGAATTCCCTGAGCTCCTCCACATTTGTATTCTCTGCCCTTGGACCAGAGAGTTCTGGGATAGAAGGCGTGTCTCTCTGGTGAGTCTGGTCAACAGCCCAGGCCTGAGCGTGGTTCAGATCAGTCCACAGAGTTGCCGTCTTTAACTCTTGCTTTTGGGTAGGCTCCCTGGCCACAGGACCTAATCATCCAGGAAAGAAAAGGCCAAACCTACAGAGGTTTCTTACTTGTCTCTCCACAGAGTGGGCAGTCCTTCAGCAAACTGAGTGTTGCGGATGTGCCTGCCAGTCAGGGCTTCTCACTGAGGAGAACTTTCTCCCAGCTGCTCATGCCTGCCTTTATCCTTAGCTCATGCTCTCCCCATGCACAGCTGAACTTACTGTCTCCCCATCTGTCTCTGCCACGTGAGTTGCAACCTGCTCTTCAGTGGTACCTGCTCTGCACACACTCCAGGTGGCCCTGCCCTGAGCACTTGCTGTGCATTCCAGTCCACACTGTTACATTAAGTACTCAGAAAGGTGCTTCTCAAAAATCAGTTCCTCACTCAGGCCCATAAATAATCAAAAGTAGGATAAAGGCCTGGTATATCCTCATTTTCCATGTCTTCTTTACATTGGGTCACTTTCTCACCTTTGTGTGTAGACACCCTAATAACTCAAGGAATTCTGACCCCAAACCCCTGTGACACGTCACTTCTTACACACACACAAAGAGTAACTAAGATATCTTGCCATCGACTTTCACAGTGTCTTGTTCCAGATCTTGCAACAGTGCCTAAAGATCATTGTCCGAAACTCACACTAACCTTTGGATCCCAAGAACAGCAGAGAGTCTCAGGACAGAGCCCCGGCACTCCACTCAAACGAGGCAATGTCTCATGACGATGAAGTTGCGCCCTAGTCCTAGGGATCATGCAAACCGCATGCTCTCTCAATAATGTGGGTCTTCTTCGGACTACATTGCAGAATGAGAACTGAGACAGCAGCCAGGCCACGCCTTGACGGGGACTGACTCATGATGCTGACATCTTGCCCCTACTCTAAGTATCTCCTCTGATCTGAAGCTCTACCTGAACCTTGAAGATGGACCTAGGGCCATTGGATCCCTCTGTTCTTCTCCCAAATCCACACACAGATTAAATCTCCCTCTCAACTCTTTGCTATGGCTCCCCTCTTTAATGGGTCCCTGGGACTGCAGCTGTACTAGCCTGATGGCGCTGCTGGGCCAGCAACTGCGCTATGACACTGCTGGCTTTTGCCCTAAAGCTCCAGTGTCACCGTGAATCTGAGAACAGGGCACCTCCCCCCAACACATTTACTTTCGAGTGTGCCTGAGACAAGCTACCAGTTAGGGTCATGCCTCTAGAAGTCGAGCCTTGGAGTTCCCACAGCACAAAGCCATCCCAAGATACTGTCTCTTTAAAATAGCAGTAAATCCTGGTAATCTCTGCACAGACCTCCCGATCCCTGGTGATGAGTCGCACAGTCATATACACATCTGCAGGAACCTCCACCTCCCTAGGCTCCTGGGAGCTAATTACATCATAGGAAACCACAGTGCGAATCTCACATCATCCCGAATGTCCCTAGTGGAGGGTTTGAGACAGAGCACATGTGGCAGAGCTTCAGGCCAGGCTCGGCTGCTGCAGATGTTCATCACAGCTGGAGGATAGCCAGGTAACACGGGCAACTGGCCCAGGAATGGACCATTCTGGGGCCAATATCTGTAAAGTGATTCTGAGCAGAGGCCTTTAGTGGGAGTTGTTTCTCCACTCAGAGCCCCCACGGTGGGCAACATCAGCACCAGTGATGGGAAGGATGTCCTGAGTGTGGAGCACAAGGACAAGCGTCCATGATCAGAGAATCCTTGCACTCAAACATCAGTCAGCCTGCTGAGTGAGCTGAGGGGAAGTACCAACCCAAGGACACACGGGTAGGGGACTGAGAACAAGCAAGTCAACAAGACAATATCCTCCAAACTGAACCGGTTTCATCCTGTGGGGGATGTTCCCTCAGAGTCACAGTTCTAGCTTGAAATACTCCCTCCAGGTCATCAAGGCTTGAAAACTAAGCAAGTCTCAGCAAGTCCATGAAGTTTACAAGATCCACAAGGCCTCTCCTTCAACAAAGTTCAACAAAGGTTCCAAAAGCAGTAAGGACGGCTGGGAAGAGAGGAGATCCTCTGATCTGTTGAATGCCTGCAAGTTACGCAGAGAGCTCCAGGACTGCAGATTTCATGAATAGTTTTCCACGCTGTGGTGAGCGCTTCAGGGTTGCATTGCTTCTGAGTTGTTCATACTCCTGTGAGCAACTCCTCCCTTGTACTATTATTTAAGTCTCTCCAAGTCCATTGGTTCACCAAAGTGAACTTGGGTAGACTCACGTCTTCCGTCTGTCGTCAGTGTCCTGTCTAGGATGAGGAGACGCTTGCCCACATCTCCCTAGGACAAGTCTCACACAATGTAGAGGAGTATGCAGGAGAAAGGACCATTCCTCCAGGGAAGCCTTTCTGGCAAGAAGACTTTTGAATTGAGGCTGAGTGGCCAAGACAAGTGGAGAGAGGGGGATCAGGAGAGCCCAAGGCAGGAAAGGACTGGCAAGAGAGACAGGGCCACAAGGAGGACCTGCTGGGTGCAGTCGCTCGCAGATGTCGCACTGTGAGGCCTGCCCACTTTTCTGAGTGTCAACACTTATTTTCATTCTTTCCCTTTGCTTTCAGACACTGGCAAAGCGTAAGCATGCTTTCCCTGGTGTTTTCTGCGTTCCCACTCAGGCTCTGAAGCTACTCTTCCTGCCTCCCCCATGCCTGCTTCTGCCATGCGCTGCTTCCAACTTCCTCTCGTGAGCCTGCCTGCTTTCTTGAAGGCATGACCTTATTCTTCCTCATTCCCATCTCCCTCCTCCTGGCAGCTGCCTGAGATTTACAACTCGCCGGCTCTCTTGTTTCTTCTCAAACTCCTAATAAAATTGTCTTTAATCTTAAAAAAGGAAGAAGCAGAAGAATTGGTACAGAAATAGGGGCCACCCCCAGGATTGGGGGCTTCTGGCTGAGGAAATCTCAGGAACCTTTGTGTGGAGAGGGGCAGAGTCAGTTGGCCACTTGGCTAATGTGGGAAGAACAAAGAACATCACAAGGCCAGTGCAGAAAACTGCACGATTCCCTTTGAAGCACAGCAGGCCCCAGTCAGGAACGGAACCACGAAGTGTGGCAGTGGGCCCTCCAGGTTTTAGGCACTGGCCTTCCCCATTGCTACTTCCTCCCCAGCCAGCAGCTCCACAGTCAGGAGAATCCTAGACACTTGGCCTGGTTGTATTCCAGGGCTTTGGTGAGGAGATAATCTTGACCAGGACAACCATGCCCATGCATACATGGGTAGCACCTCAGAGAAAAAATGAGGCCTCATCAATCTCTGTGAGATCAGTTCACTTCACAAGCTGCTAAATTCCTGCCAAATTTCTGTGCCCAAATCAGGAGCTACAAGGGCCTCAGCCACACCCACAGGGCAGGGAGGGATTTCTCATTACTTCTGGCAGGGACTTGGAGGTTTTCCAAAACCCTCTTCCCTTATTAGTGTCTTCATACCCTCTGTTTAAAGTTCTGGCTCCACGCTTGGGCAACCCAAAGAAGCAGTCTCTCTCTACCGGATCAGGACCTGTATGCCAGAAACCCCTATGTATGTATGTGACTTTGGATCTCTTTCTCCTGACTCTCAGCCCTCCCCTATAGACAGCTCTCCAGACCTCACCCAGGGTGGTAGAGGCAGGACTCCCTAGGCACACTGGGTGTTGTGTAAGAAGGGCTCCAGATCTGCCACTTTGTCACCTACCCAGCTTCTCCCCTGCTCCAGAGACTTCTCTGGTTCTTCTGTATGGAATGAACCAGCTGGTTCTTCTGTATGGAATGAACCAGAGAATGGAAGGGAAAGGTGGGCTGCTTAGCTCTGCCGCCAGCCCTTAGGGAACCCCCTGCCCTTACGGTCTGGAATGAGGTGGTAAGGAGCGATCCTGAATGGTTTTGCTTTCTGTAGACAGGTGAAACACGCAGCTCCCTCGTGGCCGGACTTGGTGCTGAGAAACACTGTCAGCCGTCAGTGCCAGCAGAAATGCCAATTAAATGGACGTGTCCTCTGTGTATTGCTGCTGACAGCCAGAGTGGTGAGTATGGAGGGTTGTTTACACAGATGTGCAAGGACACGCTTGAGCCCCGCAATTTACCTTAGTGCACACGCCAGGCCTGTGGTGAGATTTAATCAAGGCCAAACCAGCCACAGTCCTTGGCTTTTCATGCTGAGGCTGAGCAGACTGGGCATGCTGAGCTGACCTTTCTTTCCTCCAAGACTGCTCAGTTAGGTATCCTTTCTACTTCTGGGTCCCTGATCCCTCCTCTTGCCAGGCCTGATTCCAGAGCCTGGCTTCTGATGCTTGACAAGCACTGTGAAGAGATGGAATTGTCTGACTAGCTGCCCTGGGAGGCTCAAGATTCACAGCATGCTCCCTGGAGCATCCATATAAGAGGCTGTGTCCTCTGAGCACAGCGCCCAGTTACTGGACCTGGGTTCTCTCTAGGCCACTTTGTGTAGGCCTGGGTACCCAGTCCCCAAATGATGTGATGGTGACTCCATGGTCTGATTTTGGTAGGAAGAACCTGAGCAGAGTGAATCCTCCTCAGAAGAGCTTCTGCGGGCTCTGACAGGGCCTGAGACCTTAGTAGTCCCCAGACCTTAGCATAACTGACTCTGTGAAGGAAGTGCCATTCAGGCTGTAGACAGCACCACCTGCCAAAGCTAAAACAAAGGCCTAATCCATCAAAGTCCATAGTTCTGGGAAAGTCTCAAAATGTATTAACCTTGCTTTTGGGTTTCTATATTTCCACGTCTGGCTAACTATTCTTGTTAACTGAAGTGTGTCAACCCAGGATGTGTTTTTGTTGTTTTGTTTTTGTCCCTCAAAGCTCACCCCAAGAAGGGCTTGAATCCTGAACACCTAGTATATTTGCAGGTTGGCTAATAAAGACTTTCTATTGGCTTAAACCCATGTTCAGGCAGTCTTCTCTACTGAGTATCCCACAGCATTTCTGGAGGCCCCAGTGAAATCTCAGAGACCAGACCTCGAGACCCTGGGGGTCTCAGAGCCCCATGAAATAAGGTGCAGGGGTCACAGGACTTCTAGGGATGCACAGTCTGAGATATTCCAGGTTCCCAAGGCTCCCTTTGATCAATCATTACCTAACACTTCAGAGGAGTCTGACACTTCTGCCTCCAAAGGAACAAATTAGGAAGTTGCCTGGTCTGTCACCTCCAGATGTAGTCTGGTTAAAATGCCTTCTGTCTGGACACGTAGGAGAGGTTGGACACAGCTGCTGATCCAGTGTCCGGAATCCGCGTGAGATATCGCTGGATCCTTCTGTCTGTCAAGTGTATGAATGTGTGGTGGTCATCCTTGGTTGCCTTTTCTGTGTCTCTCTGTGTGCATATATGTGTCTCTGTGTGTCTTTCTCTGTGTTTCTGTGGGTTCTGTTTCCCTCTATTGACCAGTGGCTTTAAGACCAGTGTCCCCTCCTGTTGGGGACCTGCATCCTTTTGGTTCTGCCAGGTCACCTAGAGAAACCCAAAAAAACCTCTCCCTGAACAACTCTGAGAGCAGGAGCTCTTGCTTGTTTTGTTACTTGACTCCTGCTCATGGTCAGGGTTGATGCCTGTGTGAAAGCATGGAGAGGCAGGGCCTCTCATCCAGGGCCCCCTGTCATCTAAGCAGAATACACACAGTAGAGGGAAATAGTTCCCCAAGGTGAGCATTCCCTCTGCTCTACCCCGTACCTGTTCTACGCAGCCCCAGGGAAGGGAAAAAAATCCCCTGGGCTGAGCCTGAAGGAAAATAGGAAGGAAGTCCCAACTCTTTTCTCTTTCGTGGTTTATGTCTCATTTTTAACCAGTGATCTGTAAAACCCACCACTCTCTCTTAAAAAAAAAAAAGCAAAACAAACAAAAACAACCAACCACCCCTGGGCTTTTGCTGCCAGTACAATCTGGACAGAACAGATTTTACCTTCTGTCCAACACTGACCAAGCAGACTTTAAGCAGTTTTCACTAGGTACTTTTTAGAAATATTAAAGACAACTTCTAAAAGATTTCCTTTGTCACCGTCAGTCCCAGATATTAGAAAAAAGTTATAAAAGTTAAAAAAAAAAGATTTAAACAGATCCCAGTTGCTGGTGGTAGCTCAAAGGGCATTTAACAACAGAGATCTGTTTGAGACAAGACCTTTTGTGTAAACTGAAAGCCACTGTCACTTTGTCTGATGACGAGACGTAGTTAGACTTTCAGATACCCAGCAAAATGTTGGGTTCTTGCCCTGTGTCGGAGGAATATCTCCTAGCTGAAAATCCTGTCTCCAGTCAAAAGATATGGTTGGACAGTCTCTTAAATTGACAGCCAAGATTCCCAGGGGTAGGGGCAGAAACCAACCCCGCTCCCCGGATTGGCCCAACACCAACCTCCTATAATTGTTCAACTAACCAATTCAGCTACCCTTGTAGAAATACGATACACAATGATCCTGGGAACCAAAGGTGTTAAAGACCCTGAAACAAAAGGGAAAATTGCAGCCCATATTGCCTGGCTTGGAGAGACAGGCATCCTGGTACCCTTTTAGTTGCCCTGAATTATACTTCCCTCACCTGTGAAGAAACCTGGGCCTCCAGGTCTCAAGAGTCTGATTCCTCTAGAGAAACAGATGCTCACTGTCTTGGATCTGAAAGATGCATTCTTCTGCCTCCCATTGGCAGAGGCAAGTCCACCCATCTTTGCTTTAAATGGACAGACCCAGAGGGAAATTACAGAGGGCAACATTACCTAGAGCAGGCTGCCCATGGCTTGACCAGGTTGCTCAGGATTTAAAGACACTAAATACAGACTTCCTGTCCTTCTGTCAGAAGTTTCCTGGGAAAACAGATTATTAAAGGGTCAGTGAGGGACTGCTGCAGGAGTTACAGACCTGGGACTGCAAATTGTCAGCTAAAAAAGCCCTGCTTTGTAGAAGGCTCCTGTCTTGGCTGCCCCCTGAAGGGAGGCAAAGGAGCCTCTCTCAGAGTAGGATTGCTGCCATCCTTCGGATCCCAACTCCAAAGACTAAGAGACAGGGTTAAGAGTTCCTAGGTGCAGCTGGACAGTGCTGCCTGTGGAAATAGCAAGGCCTCTATACACCAGCACCCAGGGAGGCACTAAGCCCCTAATCTGTGCTGAGACTAGACAAAAGGCATTTGAGGCTAGCAAAACAGGTCTAACTTCTGCTCCAACCTTAGAATTTCAGACAAAAGGGGTCTTAACCCAAACTTTGGGGCCATGAAAACACCCCTTGACCATTGGCCCCTGTAACTAGAGTATGGTCCCCCGTCTAAGAGCTGTGGGGGCTATTGCTAGTTTAATGGAGAAAGCAAACAAGTTAACTTTGGGTCAAGATCTCATGCTCACAGCACCCCTTGACAGAGTTGAGGCCCTCCTCAGAGGCCATCGGGACACTAACTGTCTATGACTGTGTGATCCACCACCATCAACCCAGCTACCCTCTGACCTGATGACACAGGTGCTCCTCATGACTGTCAGGAGATGAACAATGAGACCAGGTAGGTGGGAGATACAGCGGTTACTTTAACTGAAATGATGTGAGCCCAAGCCATGTCTCTCAACAAAGAAAGCAGAACTAACTGATCTGACCCAGACTCTCAATGGGAGAAAAGGAAAGTCCACCAACAAATTCATGGGCCATCACTTGATGTGCTTTTATTAGCCATGTGCACGGTGTGATCTATAGAGAAAGAGGACTTCTCACCTATGGGGAAAAGGAACATTAAAAACTCTCGGCCCTCCAAGAGGCTTATTGACTTCTCCTACCAATTGTTGTCCTTCACTGTTGGACTGTTAACCTAGCTGTCGACAAATGGCCCTAAGACCAGTGGGGAATGTAACAGGGCCCAAGACCTTAGCACAACTGACTCCATGATGGAAGTACCACCCAAGCTATAAAACTCAGCACATAGACAGTACCACCTGTCAAAATTAAAACCACTGCCTAATCCATCAAAGTCCATAGTTCTGGGAAAGTCTCAAAATATACTAACCTTGCCTTTTGGCTTCTGTGTTTTCACTTCTGGCTAACTGTTCCTGTTAGCTGAAGAAAGTCAACCCAAAGCATGGTTTTGTGCTTGAAAGCCCACCCTGGGAAGGGCTTGAGGCTACACTGGGATTCTGAATGCCCAGTGTAGTCACCAGCCAACTAATAAAGACTTTCTATTAGCTTAAACCCACTTCCAGGCTGTCTTTTCTGGAGAATACCACACAGCAAGGACCATGAGAAGTAAACACAGTTGCTCTTCTTTGGAAGAGCATGTATGATGGCTGTGGGGGTGGGGGAGCGGGCCGTCACTTATCCCCCTGAAAACCACTGTAAGAGTAATAGGGTGTGAGCATGGTCATGCCCCTTCAGAAGATCCCATGGAGGGCAGAGAAAGAATATCTCAGGGGAGTCTGGCCAAAGATATTTGAGGAAGGATGTAGTTAACATGGATCCCAGACAATAATTAAGATTGCCAGTTCAAAATGGCATCTATCCACAACCACATACCTCACTGGCTGTCAAGGTGAAGAAGTTGATACAAAGACCTGAGGGGGAAGAAAAGGCACAGAACACCAGAACCCAGTACAGACTAACACCCAGCCTAGTGATGGAGCTGGTGCTCAGCCCAGGAATCTTACACCTCTGCTTTGGAGCCAAAGCTCCAGGAGGGAGTCAGGAGCAGGTCTCAACTTACCCTCTGCCTTGCCCCTCATGACCTAGTTGCAGGCCAAATAGAGACCTGGAGGGTCTCTGCACCTGGGGTTGGGGGTTCCCAGAGGCTCTGCATCTGATGAAGCAGTGTGGCTGCCCACCCTCCTTTTCAGGACAGAAGAAGCCAGATGCCAGAATGTACAGGCTCTCCACGCTACCACTGGTTTCTGCTGAAGTCTCTGCTCCCTGCCCACCTGCTCCAGAGCACTGGGAGCCAGAGGCAGAGAGCATAAGCTCTGTGTAAACATCCTGCCTTCTCCCCAGGATATTTTTCTTTAATAAAAGACTGTGGAAATGTCAGCCAGTCTAAGCAAATAGCAAGTTTTACGGAGCATGGACAGCCTGCGAGCAACCCTGGAGGTGACTTTGGGAAAAATCATACTGGAAAGCAGGTACAGAATCTCTCAGTATGGGAGCATTTATAGTCCTGATGACTGAACCAGAGAAACAGGGACCCAGGAAAAAGGAGAAGGTGTACTCTGGGTCTGTATGTCATGTGTTTGTCCCAGGTCTCTAAGGGACTGTCTTAGCTACTTTTCTATTGTGACAGAACATCATGACCAAGGTACTTCTAAAACAAAGAGTTTACTAGGGCTTACAATTCCAGAGGGTTAGTCCATAACCACCTTAGCAGGGAGCATGCAGCAGGCAGCCAGGCATGGCACTGAAGGGGTAGAGAGAGCTTACATCCTCATCCACAAGTATGAGACAAAGAACTAACTGCAATGGAATGGGCTCTTGAAACCTCAAAGACCACCTTCAGTGGCACACCTGTTCCAGTAAGGCCACGCCTTCCCAAACAGCTCCACTAACTGGGGAGCAAGTATTCAAGCATGTGAGCCTATTGGGACCATTCTAATTCAAACCACCACCACAGGGACTGAAGTCACTTTAGATAAGTGTTCCCTCCTGAAGATCTTCAGGCAAAGGAACAGAGGGGATGGATGATAGCAGATACTTCCTGGACAGTCTCCCACATATCCCTCAGAGGCCTACCTTATTAGAGCATCAGCTTTTTGTTTCATAACCTCTGTGTTAGGGAGGTTCCAAATTAGGACTTGGACCCTGTTAGAGGCATTATGCTGACCTGCTCTTCCATATGGCCAGGGTCCTAATCTGTACACAGGTACAAAGGTCCTTTTAAGAGACAAGCTCTATTCTGACAAGTGTAAGATGGAATCTCAGACTTGTTTTGGTTTGCATTTATCTGATGGCTAAGGATGTTGAACATTTCCTTAGGTGTCTTTCAGCCATTTGAGAGTTCTCTGTTTAGGTCTGTACCCCAGTTTTCAAAACAACTCTGAGATTCCATCTTATGTCTGTCAGAATGGCCAAGATCAAAAACACTGATGACAGCTTAGGCTGGGGAGGATATGGGGTAAAGGGAACACTCCTCCATTGCTGACTTGAACAACCACTTTGGAAATCAGTATGGTGATTTCTCAGAAAATTAGGAAACAATCTACCTCAAGACCCAGCAATAACACTTTTGGGTATTATATACCCAAATGAAGCTCATTCATACCACAAGGACATGTGCTCAACTATGTTCATAGCAGCATTATTTGTAATAGCCAGAACCTGGAAACAACCTAGATGCCCCTCAACCAAAGATTGGATAAAGAAGATATGGTACATTTACACAATGGAGTACTACTCAACAGTAAAAAAAAAAATAATATCTTGAAATTTGCAGGTAAATGAATGGATACTGTGGGAACTCCTTCAGTCAATAGCCTTTAAAATATCAATCCACTTGGGCATGGTTCTTGTGCTATAAATGTAGGCATAAAGCTTGCACAGTCTCTCTCTCTGTGTGTCTCTCTGTGTGTGTGTCTCTCTGTCTCTCTCTCTCTCTCCTGCTGGATTCAGTTCCTGTTCCTCACTTGCTGTGGGACAATGGTTTGTACCCTGTCAATTGTATTTTAATAAAACGCTGATTGGCCAATAGCCAGGCAGGAAGTATAGGCGGGACAACCAGGCAGGAAGTAGAGGCTGGGCGATGAGAACAGGAAAATTCTGGGAAGAGGAAAGACCATTCTGTAGTCCTGATCCAAACACAGAGCAAGCAAGATGTGATTGCCTAGCTGAAAAAGGTACCAAGCCATGCGGCTAACATAGACAAGAATAATGGGCTAATCTAAGTTATAAGAGTTAACAAGAAGCCTGAGCTAATGGGCAAATCAGTTTATAGATAATGTAGACCTCTGTGTGATATTTTTGGGACTTAACAACTGCAGGAACCAGGTAGGACAGAAACCCCGACAACACCTGCTCGTGCAGAGGACTGTGGTCTGTGAGTCTACCCCTAAATAAAGAGTCCTTTGTTGTACTCAATTCTGAGCTAGTGTGGGACTACTTTATAGTGTCCATCTACATCTGGCACCCCACCTGAATTCCAACTCCATGCCTACTGGGACTGGCCCAAAAGGTACATGGCCCAAAAGTTTGCAGCCAAGAGGCCTCCCACCCCCACCCACCTAAACTGATTTCACCTACTCAGCTGCTTTTTGCCAAAACCCCGCCACAGCAGAGCTACCCCTTTGGTGGGCCTGCTGCACAGCAGCTTGGCAATTTCCCAACTTGTTCATGCTCCACCCCCTGCCACTTTCCCTGTGATAGCTTGCTCAGCTTCCAGTTTGTGTTCCTGATTTATGAGCTCTGGGTTCCTTAATGTTCTGGCCACCAAAAAAACTCTCTTCACGTACGGAATTGATTTAATTGCTCTTGATTTGTCAAGCAAAGCATATTTGTCAGTATTTAAGCAGGCACCATCATAGAACCGCACACGACTCTACATGCCGCTGCTGGTTGTGTCTCTTTGTCATGCAGTCCTAACCACGACACCTGCTGACCAATATAGATTATTACGCCTACAAAAATTTACTGAAATCTTATAACAAAGGTAAGTTGATTTGAACAATCAATAAATCAATAAATTTGAATGTTGTCTAATTGCAGACAATATCAAAATCCAGGAATTTAATAGCCTTTTTTGCTTATACTATGGATGGTATTCTGCAAGGCTTGTATGGTTTTTCTGGTGCATCCATTTTTCTGATATTGGGACTTAGCTTAGTGTTTCATATTATATCCTTAAGAAGATGGTTTGATAACAAAGCCAAGAATGAGGCACTTTTAGAAATAATACAGTCTTTACAAACTAATAGTGAACAGTTAGCTGACCGGATTAATACCATTGAGGATCAAAAGTTAGCTGAAAAAATTAATACCATTGAAAAGGATAACATTAATTTGACAGATAAAATTTTATTCATGTCAAAAGGTGCTGATAAATTATCTGAAAGAATTCATACTATTGAATTTGGCAATCAAAATATGCTTTAAACTTATGATAAGTTAGCAGATAGAGTATCTCTCCAGGAAAGAAATCTGCATGCCACCCAAATAATATCCAAGGAGAAAAGTTATCCTTAATGGAAATATTTTATACCTTGGAATTATATGTGTAGAATGAGGACTAGAAGTTATGTATATCAATGAAATCATTAGAAATATTTACAGGTCAAGGGATTCAGGCTTTACAAAAGACAGTGGAAAAGAGATTTGAAATGACTGAGGAAATTATCAGAACTGATGAGCAAGGAGAGAAGTTATAAGGACATGATTTAGAATTGCCAGTACTTGTCAGAGATGACTTACCAAGAAGTTTAGTTACTTACCATGCAATCACCTCTGACAAACCAACAAATACTAAATATCCAAAAGAATCCAAAAATGTGGATGGAAACCAATAGGTATGAACAATCTAAAAGAAATTAAGCAAGCAGTAGTATTTTATAGCTTGCATTTACCATTTGCTAGGGAGACGGTAAAGACATGGGCTTCCACCAATAAGGAAACCCCACAAGATTGGTTTCAATTTGTTTCAGCAATCCAGGAAGATTGACCATAACTACTGTGGAAATACTACTAGCAAGAAGAGGCAAAAATTTTAGAACAACATGGAAAAGCAAAAAGATTCGAGGCTTCCAAAGATCAAATTCTTGGCAAGGGCACTTGTGCTGACCAACAGGATCAAGCTCTTTATGATGAACACATCTTGTCCCCATGCCATACAGCAGCCTTAAATTCTTGGGACAGGATTCAAGAACTAGGAAAAAGAATTAAATAATATACTAGGGTGAAACAATGTTAAAGAGAACCCTTTAGTGACTTTATAAAAATTAATTAAGGCTGTACAAATAAGAGTAACAGACCCAGAAGCTAGACTAGTACTTATTAAATCTCTGGCTTTTGAAAATGCCAACTTAGGATACAAAAAGATACTTGGGCCTTTAAAGGTTAGATCAGCACCAATGGAAGAACAGATCCTGCATACAATAAACATTTAGACATTTGGCTATAATACTGAGAAGTGTGTAGGAGAAGCAATTTCCAATGGTATGAGGAGACATCAAAATGTTAAATGTTTTAATTGTGGTAGAATAATACATCTAGATGCCTAAAGGAGAAAGGATAACTATCCAGAAAGGATCACCAAGCAAAGATAAATCTGACTTATGATGACATATCATCTGCAGGGTAAAATTTCATTACCTGAACATGTATATATCTCTACTTAAAAATTAAAGCTGGCTTTGGAGTTGGACAAAGGCTATCCTTCTCTAAATCCAAGCATGTTATTAAAAGAAAATTTCAGAGTTTCTGTCTAATGTCAGGATCCATCTGGTATGGGACAGAAAGAGGAAAGAATTTAGAAAAAATTTTACTTCTCCCCATACCTATTTTTGTTTCTATGGTACCTTTCATTGAATATATGTCTATATGAACAATGTTTCAGTTTTTCACAATAAATAACAAATTTTCCTGCAGTAATCTTTGAAGTTTCCAGGAAGAAAATGGGGCCCCACAAAAATGATTTCACCTGTTTGATATGACATCATGATGCTACTTTAAGATTTGTTTTGGATACCAGCTGCTCAAAATGGTTCCAACATGGTTAGCTGAAATGGTGTACCTTCTTACAATGTTCTGGTCAGAACTTCAAATAAGAACTTCAGAAAAACCCTACTGAATACTTAGAGACTATTGGCAATTATA
Organism: Bramus lutescens; assembly: GCA_001685075.1. Taxonomy (NCBI): domain Eukaryota; kingdom Metazoa; phylum Chordata; class Mammalia; order Rodentia; family Cricetidae; genus Bramus; species Bramus lutescens. The sequence continues at coordinate 276,391 of LOEQ01002181.1, read as the reverse complement.
CCAAAGAGTAATCTTGAAACTTAATCATCATTTTAGTTTTATAGGATCCCATAGAAAGAACATCACCCCCATGAGAGCTGGAAGTAATTCTAGAAGATGACATCCCCTCTACCAACAAAGTTTGTCCTCAAGGTAGGGACATCAATTAGGAGTTGATTATAACTGGTATTGAGCTGGGGGTTGGGATCAAAATTATGTAGGCTCAAAAAACAAAGGGAAACTATATGGAATCATAGGCAGATTAGTATGAGCTTACTCACACTAGTAATAATAGTAAACAATAGAGTAAATACTTGTGAACTATTATTTATAGACAATTTGCATTGGTTTATATTCTTGTATATTGATACAAATTGAAATTAGATTTGTTATATTGAATATGCTCCTATTTCTGTTTACAATATTTTTATACCTATGCAAAGTTATTTTGTCATATTATATGTACTTATTCCTCTGCTTAAGATGTTTTATATATTGATATAATTTTAGGATATATTTATCATATTGCACCATACATTTCTACCTCTGATCAAGATACTTATACCTTGTTTACATTTTGAGGTCATTGTCCTCATTTGCTGCACAGTTGTTTAAATTGTTAAATATTCCAATATGAAGTCTTACTCTTACTATGGTCAATAATCATCCATGTTTGTCACTCTTACAGATAGACTAATCAGGTTCTTTAGATATATAGAGATTGTATTCTGCATAGATAGGTAATCTTCAACCACTTCAAAGAACTGAAGAATATGACATTTAAATAGCTTAGGGTTCTGTTGATGTGAGACACAATTGCTCCTGGCAGCACTGATCTATTCCCAAAAAAGTGTTGGGCAGTGAATACACTCCACTTGGAGCTTGTTTTCTTCTTGACAAAACTGGCCTTTGAGCAAGGAAGTGCCCATGCCTCGACCACTGACAAAATCCACGGTGTCCAGACAGAACAACAATAAAAAAGACTGCCAAACCTTGTCAAGATAGAGTAAGATGGTTCTGAAAAATTTCCTGCCTCTCAAAATGGTCTGTCAGTTACTCTAGGCCTTAGCCAAAGTTGGTTGCTCCAATGTTGCAAATGAGACTTTGGGTGATTGTTCAGATAGCCAGTTGTCTCTGTCATTTATTGCACATTTTGGAAGTTGCTTGATTGCACTTTCTGTTTGCTCAAGTAATATTATTTCCCTTCTCAGGTCTTAGGTGGGGCTGAAAACTAGATAGTCATAGTTGCTTTCCTCTCGTGACTTAGCCAAGCCATTTCTAATACAAGACTTAGACTTCTTAGGTTAGGATAACTATTAAAACATTTAGCATATATTTCTTGCTTGATATTGTTTATGCTGGCTGTAATTCTAATTTTCATACTTGATACTTATTCTTATTGTATATAGTTTGGTATTAGGCTTTAAACTCTTATTTAGACAAAAGGGGGGTTGCTGTGGGAACTCCTTCAGTCAATAATAGCCTTTAAGATACCTGTCCACTTGGGTGTAGTCCTTGTACTATAAATGTAGATGTAAAGCTTGCATGGTCACTCTCTCTTCTGGCTGATTCGGTTCCTATTCCCAACCCATGCAGAGGACTGTGATCTGTGAGTCCACCCCTAAATAAAGAACCCTTTATTTTACTCAATTCTGAGCTAGTGTGGGACTACTTTATAGTGTCCATATACAGATGGATCTAGGAAAAAAAACAGATTGAGTGAGGTAACCCAGACCCAAAAAGACAAATATAATATGTACTCAACTCATAAGTTGCTTTTAGACACAAAGCAANAAAAAGCCAAGTCTACAATCCCACAATCCCAGAGAATCTAAACAACCAAGAGGAACCTAAATAGGAAGGAGAAAATTGGGAGCATGGGGGTCACAGGTGAGGGTAGAAGGGGAGGAAGGAAGGGGAGTGAAGAAAAATGTATAGCACAATAAAACAGTAAAAGAAAGAAAGAGAAAAAGGAGAAAAAGACAAGCTCTGCCCACTCCCAATCTCTCTTTCCTGCTGTTCCGCTGTTCCTCTGAAGGGGCAGGTAGGATGAATCCTGTCTCTTCTTCTCTCGAGAGAGAGAGAGAGAGAGAGAGAGAGCCATTCTCTCTTCCCTTCCCATTTCCTTTATCGCAAACTCCACACTCAAGCTCTATCTGCATGGCACATTCTGTCACCCACTGTGGTTTGGACCCATCTGCCATGGGATGCCACAAAGGTCTCTCTTGCAGAGTCCTTACCCACCATGGGACACACTAGGGTCTTGCACCATTTTACAAATGTGGTGTTGTGACTTGGACTAGGACCCTGATCTGGCCAGGTACTGCCTGGGTACATTCTAATGTACCCAGGACAGGACAACATAATGCCTAAACCCTAACAGACCCAAGGAAACTGCTAAGCCCATAGTGGGGAAGTACTTGCTCCCTCATGCATGACTGTGGGCTTCAGTCCTGCTGGGTTTAGGGTCAAGAGTTCAGACTCATGGGGCAAACAGGTCTGAGTATCTAGGTATCTGGATCCAAGTAGCAGGCCAGAAGGACCCACACTCTTCCTGGGCAGGACAGATCCAGTTTTAGCCATACTCAGAGTATGGGTAAGAAGAAATAGGTAGGTCATGGGTCCTTAGGAATATTTTGTGCCTAGGCCCTTTCTATCTCTCTCAGCCTCCCATCTGCCATACAATGAGCAGCCTCTGCCTCATGCTTCTGCTATCACATGCTCTGCCACATTGTGAGCCCAGAAACACAGTGCCCAGTGACCATGAGCTGAAATCATGCACCAAAATATGCCTCCCTTAAGTTGTTCTGTGGGACCCAGAACAGCTTGACCACCCTGATGCTGCCATGGCACGTAATAAAAACCAGCTAAAATGTGGGCCTGGGTTTCAGTTTACTAACAGGCAACACTGGGTTCCAGAGAAAGCCACAAGCTGACACCACCCATGGAGGGCCAGCATCTAAAGGGAAGTACCTGATATTCTAAACATTAGATAAAATTAGATAAGATCACTAGATGTCCCTGAGCCCAGGACTCACCTATTCCCCTTTTGCCAAGATTCCTAGACAAATGTCAACCAATCAGGGTCCTTAACCCTGGAATTCTTCTCACCCCAACTTCTACTATGATGAAAACTCTGCTCCAACTGTGCTGAGCACTCTCTGCTCTCAACTGCTGTGTTGGACAGATAGAAAATGCAAGCTTAAGCTTTTTTATATGCTTTTACATACAAGTGTGGACTCCATGGTGGTTTTGGGGGGACCCTGTAATCTGGGCATAAGAGTTCTACTGGCATTGGGGTCACAGCTGTAAAACTAACAGACACAATGAATCAGCCAGGAGCTAGGACCAAAGTCAATGGTGAACTCCACAGCCACTACAGGGCCTCCACGAACACCAGAGGCTAAAGGGTGGGGGTAGAGCCCTTATCTCTGTCTGAATGACCAGAAATCTGTGGGAGGAAGTAATACTGAGTGGTACCAGAGGCGAGGCCAGATAAAGATTTTCATTTTCTGCCTGGGTCTCTCTTATTCAAGAAGTCTATCACTGGCACCTAGCTATCATGTTGTAAGAAAGTCCAGGGCTCCTGGAGAGGAACAGAAAAAAAAATGTGTGCCCCAATCTGCCAGTGTTGATGAAGCAGAGACAACTGGTCCCCACCACACCCAGTCCAATGTGCAGTTTCTGAAGCAAAATCCACTTTGTTGGTCAAACTGCTAAGCTCTGTGGAGCAGTGTTGTCAGCAGCAAGAGGTACAGCTTCAGTATTCTGGGGCTGTTTTTCTTTTCTGATCCTAAGCTGAGCGCTGGGCAAAACAAAGTTGAGACACAATACCATCCTCTTCATGCCAGACTCTCATGAAGGAGAGTCCCTGTGCTGAGGGATGTAGAAGTTAGCTTGATTCAGGAAATAACCAGGCTAGCTGGAAAAAAAAAGAAGTTATATTTTTATTTATTATAAGGGGAAAACTCATGAAACAGGAAGGAGAAGTCCAAGCTCAGCTGTGCTGCAAGGGAACCACAGAGAAAGAGCACCTGGGCCGTGTTCCCATTTTTCTTCAGTTTCCAAAAAGCCACACCCTAACTTGGTCCCACCTCTTAAAGAAGATTGGTTAACAAAACTTCCCCATGACTTCCCCCTTTTGTCTAAACAAGAGCGATCCAAACCCAATACAAAATTATATACAATAGGAACAGATATCAAGTATAAAATTACAACTAACACAAACAATATTAAGCAAGGAACACATGACAAATGTTTCAATAAACGTTCTATTCCAAAGAGTGTAAGTCTTGCATCGGAAATAATCTTGGCTAAATCATAAGAGGAAGGTAACTATGATTATCTAATCTTCAACCCCATTGAAGGCCTGAGAAAGGAGATAATATTACTTGAGGAGGCAGGAAGTGCAATCAAGCAGCTTCCAAAACAAGCAGTATATGATGGAGACAATTGGCTATCTGAGCAATCACCCAAAGTCTCATTTGCAATGTTGAGGGAACCAACTTTGGCTAAGGCCTAGAGTAATAGGCAGACCATTTTCAGAGGCAGAGAATTTTTCAGAACTGTCTTACCCTGTCTTGGCAAGGTTTGGCAATCCTTTTCCTTGTGTCCTGCTTATCCAGTCCAGATACAATGTGCTTTGTCAGTGGTTGAAGCATGGGCAGTTCCTTTTTACCACTGCCTTTTGTAAAGTCTGGATCTCCTGTCCAGTGTTCTGTTCTAACATCTTCATTGAGGACTCCAAGGTATGAAGTCTGTCCAGTAAAGATAACATCTCATTCTTGAACATAATTTTTATAGCATGCATATTACCTTCCTGGAGAGACATTCTATCAGTCAATCTATTATAACCCGTTGACAGAGTCTGATTAATACATTCAACAGTACGATTTCTCTCAGACAATGTCTCAGCACCCTCTGTCATTGACTAGGTTTTGTTTGTCAGATTGGTTGTATCCTTCTCCAGAGTGCTGAATTTCCCTTTTAGTTGGTCATTACCAGTCTGTAAAGACTGTATCTTTTCTAAAAGTGCCTCATTCTTGGCCCTATTATTAAACCATGTTTTTAGGGAGAAAATATGAAGGGCAAAGCTAATCCCAGAATCAAATAGAAGGATGTAGGAGAGAAATCATATAAACCTTGCACAACATCATACATGGTATAAATAAAGAAGCTATTGAACTCCTGGATTGTTAAATTGTCTGTCATCTTGTCCTTTTAAATTATAAATTTATAATTTATATTTTAAATTATAAATCTTACCTGTGGTTGAATTTGAGCCAGAGTTACCTGCCAGGAGGTGTCACAGTGCACTTATAGCCACATGGTTGGTTTGAATCTGATTTTAGCATTAAATGCTAAAAGATATGCTCGGATTAAAAGCAGTTATTTAGTGTAAATCACTGACCGTGTGTTCCACGGAGGTCCCCAGTTGGTCAGCAGCTGCACAAGTACATGAATAGCAAGGTAGCAATGCTGAACAGAGGCACCCGGTGAAGCCCGCATCCTGCCTGAGTTTCCACGGCACAGAAAAACTGGACCCAGAAGCCAGCTGAGACGTTTAATGAGAAAATATGAAGGACCACGGCTAGCGGCTACTCAGGGCCGCTACGCAGG
>LOEQ01002181.1:245124-263968 GCA_001685075.1 Bramus lutescens | reverse complement strand
AGGCAGTTTCTTTATTAACCAATGAAAGTAACACATAGACAGATGACCCTCCTACATCATCATGGACTGGTAGAATCAATGTTAAAATGGCCATCCTACCGAAAGCAGTCTACAGATTCAATGCAATCCCAGTTAAAATTTCAATGTATCCTCTCTCAGAGTGATGTGCTAGACTATGATGACTCCTAATAGGAAGCCTCAGCCTCTCTGATGAGGGGTGGAAGGTGGGGGAGTGGGAGGAGGGGAGGGAAAGAGAAATGGGATTGGTATACAAAATGAGAAAAGATTGTTTAAAATAATAAAAATATTTCGATGTAATTCTTCACAGTAATTGAGACAAAAATCTAAAATTCAGATGAGCACAAGCAGCCTATGCAATGCTGAATGACAGGCACACAGCAAGAGCTGTCAGCAGGATTGCGATTCTTAATTTCAAGTTATACTACAGAGACACAGTAATATAAAAAACAGTATGGTACTGGTATACAAATACATAAACATGTACACCATACACACACTCATACACACATATACACACATGAACACATACATACACACATACATGCATGCACTCACATACATACACACCAACACCAGCCTCCTAATTTTTTTAAAAAAGATGCCAAAAATACAGAATGGATGGAGAGAAGATGGTGTCTTTAGCAGTCATGATGAAGAAAATGGACATCTATATGCAGAAGGATGAAAGCTAACCTTCTCTCCGACCTTGCACAGCAATGAACTCCAAACATATCTCCAGGTAAAGCCTGAAACTCTGGCACATGTAGTGGAGAGGGTAGGGAGCGTACTCCAGGATAAAGGCTCAGGTAATGACTTTGTGAGTATGACCTCAGTCTCACAAGACCAGTAATCTATCAACAAGGGAGTCATGAAATTAAAAAGCTTCCATGCCACAGAACAAAGTGTTAATTGACTATAGAGGTACCCAACAAAATGGACAAAGAAATCCTTGCTGGCTATATATCTGACAAAGAATTGGTATCTAAAATATACAAAGAACTAAAAAAAGAAAAGAAAAAAAATTAAATGTCAAGAAAACAGAAAACTCAATTAAAAATTGGCTATGGACCTGAACAGAGTTCTCAAAAGAAATACAAATGGCTGAGAACTACTTCAGGAAGTGTTCATCACCCTTACCAGCATGGAAATACAAATTAAAACCACTTTGATTTTCACTTTAACCCAGTCAGAATGGTTAAGAGTAAGGGAATAAACACACACAAATGCTGGTGAAGGTATGGAGGAGGGGGCCCGTTATCACTGTTGGTGAGACAGAGCTGGCACAGCCACCCTAGAGACCATTCCTTGTTGTAGACCCACACACGGAACTACACGCTCATCCTCGCCCATAGCTGCCATATTCACAATAGCCAGGACCCAGAAACAGCCTAGCTGTCCATCAACTGGATAAATGGATAATTAAAACGTACGATTTTATTCAACCGTAAAGAAAAATGAAAAATTCAGGCAAATTAATGAACTGGAAAACATCATACTGAGTGAGGTCTCCCAGACCCAGGAAAACACACACTGCTTGTTGTCATTTATATGTGGGTCTTAGCTCTGCATCTTTTAGATTTCTGAGTTTAACTTGGAGGCCCTATAGAAGCCAAGACAGTAGAAAGGGGACATGGGGAGGGGAGAGCCATTAAAGAAGGAAGATTGGAGAACACGGGTGATAGGAAGGGGAAAGCGGAAGTGAAGCTGAAGTCAAGAAAGGGATGGGGGAGGGTGGAGAAATGGGGGGAGGAACAACTAACGCTAGGAGTGTCTGAAAATCCACACGGAAACCTACTTTCTAAGCTCACCCTGTGTGTGTTTGTGTGTGTATTCATGTAACAGAGTTTAATTGGTGTCACCCTACATAGGAATGATGCTCCCCATAGAAGACATAGGGTTGCCAAATAAAAACCTCAGTGCTAGCTCCTTTCCTGGGAGTTGTTGGTCACAGGTGTTCCAGAGACGCCCACAACAACACATACGATTGCCATGGTGCTTGGCTGCTGACTAGAACTTGAGGATCCTGTTGTTGAAGACATTGTACATTTTGGCATTGGATATGGAGAATCCAGTTGGCTTAGATCAAGAAACTTCCTCCATGTTGGCTAGTTTTCATGGTGCTGGAAGGTTCTATGTAGCTGGAAAGTCTACATAGGGGAAAAGCCATCAGCAGTCTTAACTCAGCTATAAATCTGTGCTACAGTAATGCCCCACGTGGCAATATATGTCCATGGGCACAACAGTGACACAAATGTAATGAAGATAACCGACCACTTTTTGATTTAATTTAAGGACTGTTCTACAGGAAGAAACATATACCTACTACTGCAAATCTGGCCAAGAACCCTTGGCTGGGGAGCTCATAGGCCCTAGTAATGAAACTACTATTATTATTTGATAAATTGACATATATCAAACTACCCTCTAAATTCATATCTGTATACTCATAGATTCATGCAGCTCTCAGGTCTCATTGGAAAAACTTCAGTGCGCAGTGGACGGTGGTTAACACAGACGCTCATAACTAGTTACAAAGCATAGAAAATAAGAGTGGTGTGCATAACCACAAAAGGACCATCTCTGTTATATCCCCTTATTCCAAAGCTCAGGGGCCATCAAGAACAGAGAGGATATGAGGACCAGGGACTGGGGAGGACTAGGGTAAAATACTGTCTTCTGGATGCGATGGGACCACAGCACTCATGAACTCACGCAGCAGAGGTTGCCTGTCGCGCCCACCCTCGTCCAGCAAGGAATGACGCAACACCGGAGCTCTTCTTGTCAGCGGTTTATTCATGACCTTTTTAACAATGGCGTCTCTCTCTCTTCGGGCAAGCCTCTCCCAGCCCTTAAGTAGGCCAAGGCCGCCAACCCCTGATCGCTACGTAGGCACTGTCCATTTGGTCCATGCATATGCAAGCAGCTTACGACCATCATGCGATCCGGGAGTGATCACTGCTCAAACGGACTCGGTCCATATATGGAGTTGTTTGTCACACAGAGCCCTCGCTTTCGGGATCTCGGAGGGGCGGAAGCCAGCGCCATCTTTAAGGTGCGGCTCTCTACAGTTGCCTGAGCAAGACATGCATTAGATGAAGTCAGTTAATACCTCTGTTTGGAAGAGACCTGTAACTGAGCAGCTAGTGACTGGTGGTGGCAGCTGGAGTAAAGAGTATCCGTTTCCTTTCAGCTCCAATGAATGGCCTCATGTCCATGAGAATACAGTGCACAGCACTGTGCTGCTGGGTTATAATGACAAAGAGCGTGAAGTTGGAGGAGGATTGGGGGATCTGGGAGGAATTGGGGGAGGAGTGTCAGTGGCTAGGGTCAAAATACAGTGTATTCATTTATGAAATTCTCCAAAAATTAATAAAATACATTTTAATTTTTTTTTTTTTACTATTTTGTTTTAGTTTTTTGAGACAGGGTTTCTCTGGAGTTTTGGAGCCTGTCCTAGAACTTGCTCTGTAGACCAGTTTGGCCTCAAACTCACAGAGATCTTCCTGCCTCTGCTTCCTGAGTTCTGGCATTAAAGCTGTGTGCCACCACTGCCCGGCTTATTTTTTTAGTTTTTTTTTTGAAAATTTCATACAATGTATTTTGATAATATTCTTTCCCCTTCCTCAACTACTCCCAGACCCCCTCCAACATTCCTGCTCACCCAACTTCATTTTCTTTCTTGTTCTTAAAGAAAAAAAAATCGAAGACAACAACATTAAAAGTACACACCAAAGAGACTACCAAAAATGGGGTCTGATTTGGGTTGGCCAGCTACTCTTGAATATGGGACCTGTCAGGAAGAGCTGTGTATATGCACAGTGTCCCTCCACTGAAGAAAAGTACTTTTCCTCTCTTCTAGACGCTAGCAATTGCAAACACCTTCTTGCCTAGGAGGGGGAATTTGTGACCACTTCCCCTCTTCAGTGTTGGAATCCTGTCTGGCTTGAACTCGTGCAGCTCCTGTGCATGCTGTCACCGTCCGTGGGTGTGCACGCTGTCACGGTCCGTGGGTGTGCATGCTGTCAGTCGTCTGTGCGTATGCATGCTGTCACGGTCCGTGCATGTGCACGCTGTCAAGGTCCGTGCAGGTGCATGCTGTCAGTCGTCTGTGCGTATGCATGCTGTCACGGTCCCTGCAGGTGCATGCTGTCAGTCGTCTGTGCGTATGCATGCTGTCACGGTCCGTGCATGTGCATGCTGTCAGTCGTCTGTGCGTATGCATGCTGTCACGGTCTGTGCATTCATATGTGCATCACCCCTGTTGTGTCCAGAACTGCGGTTTCCTTGGAGCCATCTACCACTTCTGTCTCTAACAATATTTCACCTCCCCTTTCACATAGATCTCTGAGCCTTAAGGGGAGGTATGCGGTAAAGAAATCCCACAGTTCTGAATTATTATGGGTAGGTGTTCCATTATTTGCACATAGTTCACTTGTGAGTCTCTGTGTTTATCGCCATCTACCGCAAAAGGAACCTTCACGGGTGAGGGCTGAGCAGGGCACTGATCTATGAGTAGAGCAGCATTGTCTTTAGAAGTCGTGTTATTGCTCTGTTCACTTAGCAGAATTAAAGTAGTGGGTTTCTGCCAGGTCTGTGACATATGTAATTTTATGCCTTTGGCTTCATTAATAATATCAACCATGTATTCCGTCTCATGGAGCAGACCTTAAATTCCATCAGAAAATGGTGGGTTATGCCTATAGTAGTTAGGCCACTATCGCACTACCTTGCAGGTGGGTCACTACTGAAACTCAGAGGGTTCACAGCTGGGTGAGACTGAGGATTATTGTTCTCCTCTGGCAGCGCGTGTAGCAACGTCCAGTGCCAGGCATGCTAATTTGTAGGGGTGAAGCTTCCAGTTGAGCTTAATTTCTTAATTTCTTCTTGTTCTAAGACAGAAGTATGTGGTATCTTCAGCAATAGAATCTTACTATCAGTTTGTGGAAGGTAATCAATAGCACTGGTAATAACCTGCAATATTTGGGTTGGGTCTATGTACCGCTTTTGGCAAACACCCCCCAAATTTAACCCATTCCTGGTATTGGGGTCTTATTGAGATTTTATTTGGTAGCATAGTATGTCTAGCAGTGGTAATGCCTCTTTTGATGTATGGTAACTCCATTTAAACTCCTTTTTATACGTATATATTTTAGGAAGTTTCCAAGAGGAAAAGAGAACAATATTCAGCTAGAAAAGTATTCAAAGAGGGTAAAAGTTGTACAATCCCCATATTTGAAGTGATGTCAGTTTGTAGGTTCAAGACAGTGAGTAAATAGTAAGCAGAATAAAATCAGATAAATCCATACCAAGACACATTGAAATTAAATTTATGAAATATGAAGACAAAGACTCTTAAATGCAGCACGAGAGAAATTACCCTTCGATGACAGCAGATTTTTCATAAGAATTATGTACCATGGAAGGGGCATCGTGTTTTTCAAAATCTGAAAGTAAAAATTTGTCAAGTCAAAATCTGGTACCCAATGATACCCAGTGTAACCATCCTTCTTAGCCTCATTCTCAAATGGAGAATTAGGAGAATTGGTTGCCCAGGACTACACTAAAGGAAAGGCTGGAAGAATTTAATCAAACAGAAAGGGACACGAGGAAGGAAAGCCTAGAGTAAGAAAAACAATGGGTAGCCTGGTAGTGGTGGCGCGTGCATTTAATCCCAACACTTAGGAATCCAAGAAAGACAGATCTCTTTGAGTTCAAGGCTAGCCTGGTCTATAAAGCAAGTTCCAGCACAGCCAGGGCTACAGAGAGAAACAATGACTCAAAAAACAAACAAACAAACAAAAACACCCAAAAAAAACCAAAACAAAAAGAATGGAGAATAGTTAAACATAGCATTTTTTCCTTTTCGTCCTGGTTTTACTACATCTGGCTTGAGGATTAGGACAAAATTCTAACACTGATTGTGCTCAACATTTGAGATGAAATTTTAAGCCAATTACATCGCATATAAAAGAAGCATAAAAAAGAGCTAAGGTTCCAAACTGGAAACCATTCAACTTCCTTCTGCTGTGTCCCACCCCCTAAAAGGTTCCACTACTTCCTGATGTCATCATAGGCTGCCAATCTTCAACACATGGACCTTATTAGGGACAATCCGAAACGCAACAAGAGCTGTGAGGCAAACTAAATGAAAGCCCCAGAGAGATAGCGGGTATTAGAGCAGCTAAACTTGACGCCAGACACTTTCTGTCCCTGACTCTGTCTCTGCAGACGAGGGTGCGGAGAGGCAGGGCTGCTCATACATTGTCAGCAGGGCTGGGAAATGGTTAAGAAACCCTGGAGAACAGTTTAATGGTTGCTTAACAAAATTTCAGGGTGCCAGGCATGGTGGCACATGCTTCTATCCTAGCATTCAGGAGGCTGAGGGAAGTGGATCTCTGTGGGTTCATGGCCAGCCTGGTCTACATAGTGAGTTCCAGACCAGCCAGAGCTACATTGTGAGACCCTGTCTCGAAAAATAAAGCGAAAATTAAACCTGGTGCAATTACTAATGTGAATCAAAAATTGTTATTCCAGAAAAACTGAAGGCTCATCATTTTAAAAAAAACCTACATGTAAAAAATGATAATTCTTTATTTATAACAGAACAGCAATGAATAGAACATGCATGTCTTCCTGAGGCAAATGGTTGAACAAATGGATGCATCCACACCATGAATCATGCTTCTCCACAGTAAAAAGTAGCAAACTGTTGGCACAGGGAGCGACCAACTAAATAATGGTCAGTCCCTGAAACTGTACATTGTATATTGCTTCTTTGGATGAAAAAATAGTAGAAAGAGAGATGGCACTAAAGAGGAATTTGAGGACAGAAATGGATGAGGGCCCCTCGAGGGCCACAGTTGTGACTCTTGTAGCCTGGAAATGTCATTCCTGTTCTGTCATCTATGACAGGACTGCAAATGAGCTGGCAGTAGATAATGCTGGCCTCTCTACAGTGTCTTCAAGCCTTCGGTACCCTAGAGCTTTGTAAGATTTTACCAAGAATCTGGAGAATCTGGGATAAAGGGCATAAGGATAAAACATTATTTGTAACAATTGTGTGAGAATCTACAATTATCTGAAAATTAAAAAAAAATTATCCTTTAACAAGTTCATATATGTATATAATACATTCCACCACATTCACCAAATGCTGACACGTGTGGGCTTGCACACTGACACCGCCTAGAATAATCTTTTCAAAACAAACAGCAACGCTTTGAAAACCATATGGCAGCTATCACAGTCTCCCTTACTAGGGATACATCGAAAATGATGCAAAACATTCCAGATCATGAACTATTAAGAGGTAAGAAGCAGTTTATAGAACAGTGCATATAATCTTGCTTTGCTTTTTATATTTAAAATAAGATATGTGTGGCACATAGGTGGGAGCATTCGTGCAGTCTTATGTTCTTTAAACATGTTACTATAAGGGAAAGCCTTGGCGGGTGCTCTCTGATCTCTCAAGCAGTGCTGGCTCTCTGAGTTGGGGGTGGNTGGTGTAGAATTTGCAATATCAAAGCAGAACTTGCAGTTTTACTTTATATACCTTTTCCCTTAATGTTAGGTTACTTCCCCCTTTTATTGAAAATAGATTCTTTTCTCATACAGTATATCCTGATTACAGTTTCCCCTCCTCTACTCCTCCCACTTCCTCTTGCTTCCCCTCCCACCTGGATCCACTCCTTTCTGTCGCTCATTAGAAAGGAACAGGCTTCTAAGAGATAACAGCCAAACATAACAAAATAAAATATAATAAGATAAAACAAGGATCATCACATTGGAGTTGGACAAGACAAACCAACAGAAGGAAAAGAGCCCAAGAGAAGGCCCAAGAATCAGGGACCCACTCACTCACACACTCGCATAAAAAACACTAAACTGGAAGCCATAGTTAGTGTACATGCAGAGGACCTGGTGCAGACCTGTGCACACCCTGTGCTTGCTGCTGCAGTCTCTCTGAGTTCATATAAGCTTTGCTCAGGTGACTTAGAGGGCCTCATTCTCCTGGTGTCCTCCATCTGCTCTGGCTCTTACACTCTTTCTGCCTCCTCTTCTGAGCACCAAGGGAAGGGATTTGATGGAGGCATCCCATTTAGGGCTGAGTATTCCAAAGTATATCTCTGTCTCTCTCTGTGTGTGTGTCTTTCTGTCTCTGTCTCTCTTTGCATAATGTGTGGCTGTGGGTCACTGCATCTGTTCCCATCTGCTGCAGGAGGAAGCTTCTCTGATGGCAGACGAATAAGACACTGACCTATGAGTAGAGCTGAATATCACTAGAAGCCATTTTATCTCTATATTTTTAAAGACTGTAGTATTTGATTTTACCCTAGGTCTCTCTGGGCTATCCAGTCTCTGGTTCTTGGTCACTCAGGCAATGTTGGATGTGGGTTCCATCTCATGGAGTGGACCTTAAGTCAGACCAGACATTGGTTGGTTGCTCCCACAGCTTTGGGCCACTTGCATATTTTGCAGGCAGGAGAGATTGTAGATCAAAGGGTTTATGGTTGGGTTGGTGTTTACATTTCTCTTTTGGTAGCCTGCACAGTACCTCCTATACTAAAGACACTAGAATGTAAGGGAGAAGGTTCTACGTAGGCACCAGCTTAACCTCTTAATGTTCAATGAGTTGTGTGCGTGTTGTCTTCAGCAATAGGGTTTTGCTATCAGTTTTTGGAGCTAAACCTAGCATCTTGGCAATAGCCTGGGTTGTTCGGAGGATTTTCATGGGACTCCTTTGGCCAACAAACCAGTTGGATATAACCCAGACCCAATACTGGAAACTTTATTTGGTGACAAGAGATGGCCAGTTGAGACTCTGTCTCCCCCCATTATTTGAAGACTTCATTAGGATTACCTTCATATAATTTTGGGAGTTTCTACTGTACTAGGTTTTCATACCATCTCTCCAATGCTCCTCAATTCTAGCTATATGTCCCCGTATTTCCTTATCCTCCCCACCTGATCTTCCCATTCCCCCTGCTCTCAGTGCTCCCATAAAATCTATTCTATTTTCCCCTGCCAGGGAGATCCACATGCCCCCCCTAGTCCCTTCCTCTTTATCTAATCTCTCTGCATCTACAGATTGTAGCTTGGTTAATATTTACTTAACAGCGAATATCCACATGTAAGTGGATACATACCATATTTATCTTTCTGGATTACCTCACTCAGGATGATTTTTTCTAATATTCAAAAACTGTATAATAACCATCTATTTCCTCTGTAATTTTTAAAGTATGAATAGATAATAGGCCAAAAGAGGCAGCCAGCTTACCCAGCCCACAAAATGACCCAGCCTTGTTGAAATATACTAACGTAGTTTTAAATGTGAGGAAGGAGTGTTCATCTAAAGCAGGCGAGTCCAATTTCATAGCAAAGCCAGAGGAGAAGGCAGAGCCTATTTTGGCCAGCCATGCCCGGAACAGATATCATAGTGATCTGCCTGTGGTCCCAGCCGTCAAAGTGACCTGCAGGGTCTTCCTGGCTTCCCCTGGATATTCCATGGGGAAGAAGACTGTGATCACTATGAGCCAGCCACAGGGCAAGATGCCCAGGTATGGCTGAATAGTGCTTTACTGTCTCCTAATCTCATAGATGGAGACAGGTGTGTGCTGATCAGAAGAACCAGTTGTGGCACTGACTACGTGAAATCACATCTGCCCCACAGCTTTCAACCTGGACTGCATCGCCAATTCCTCTGTGCTTCATTGCCAATGTAGATAAAGTGTCCACCATAGCTCTGACGGTAAGAGCAAAATAGTAATATACCAAGTGTATGGGGGCAGTGTTTATGTTCTTATTTTCTGTAGTAGTAGCCAGCATCCTGTCTTCTTGCCTCAGGATGCAATGGGAATGAAGCCAGGGTTCCACTTCCCTATCTGAAGTTGGCAGATAGTTTGCTGCTGCAGTGGGATGCCTCAGCAAGGGATGCTTTCAGCTGCAAGAGTTCCAAGAAAAGCAGCTTAAACAAAGAAGGTTTTGCTGCCATTCATAACAAGACCGCAGATAGCTGCAGGACTGGAGCCTGCAGTTTGGCCAGTCAGAGTGTTGTCGTAGAAAGTACTTAGCTTCTCTTGAATGTGTTCTTCTCCTAGTTGCTATGAAGCTGACCCAGCTTCTGCTACCATCACATCCACCTTCAGTATCAGAAGAAAAGAGATGGAGAGGACCTAGAAATACCAGCAATACCAACTAAATTTGGTTGTCAAGAGAGCAAGCCTTTTCAAAGTCTTTCAGCTAACTGGCACCTGTTATGAATCTATTCTACTAAATCTGTATAATTTGCCTACAGTAGGTTTAAGGAAAACAAGGAATATGGACAACCTTCAATAGTACAGATTGCAAGGCAAAGAAGATTGGGAGCATCCCTGTAGAATGAGCGTCTATTTTCTTGATCCCATTTAAAAATCTGCGAGACTGGTGGTCTAATGAACTGAGAGTGGGGCAAAGACTCCTCACCCAGAAGTCCATCAATATGTTCCCGCTCATTTCCGGTCCAGGCGGGGGTCCATCCGTAGAGAAGCCCACCTGCNNNNGAAATGGGAACAGTCGGCTGTGGGGCCCCCCGGGAGCGCACACTCTCTGCAGGACATGGCAAGCCTGATTACCATGCAGCCCAAACGGGAGGGTAGGAGATCCAACCTCCGGATGCCAGCCTGACAGGCCCTGCTCTTAGTACAGATGTCTGCCGGGGCTGGCGAAAGTCGCTGGAGGCCATCAGACCGCTCATTTCCTCCTCGCTCATTCAACCTGTTCTTCATCTTCTGTGCTCCCAGGAGCCCTGGGTGACCAGGGACCCAGTGTGCACGGCCACCACCTCCTTTCACATCCGCCAGGCAGCTCAACTGATGGTATCTAGTTCCTGAGACCCTGCAGTGAACTCAGACCCCAGATAGTCTCTCTCGATAAAAGCCTGGTCCCTTTTCATCTCTTAACAAACCTCAAACCCTGGCTGAGGCTCAAACTTGTGGCTGGGGACCAACTCCTGGCTCAGAATCTGGGCTGCTTTCCTGATGCAACCTGATCTGCAGTGGGTGGTGGGAGAGAAGAGAAGAGTGAGCTTGGTGTCCATGCAAGGTACCGTTTCTCTTTGGTGAACCGAGGCTACAGACCAGAAGGGTACTGCTTGCTGTCCTCTATACACAGTCACCATGTTTGGGACAACGCCCATCATGGTGCCCAGGCTCGTTATAACTCTGCTGGCATCTGGTAGATACTTCTACTATTGCCATCTCAAGCATGGCATTTCCAACATGGTACATGCTGCACCCCATCCTCAGCCTCGGGAAAGGGCAGCTCATTTTTCCTGAGTTTGTAGAAAACACCCCTTTAGCACATTTGCGACAATGAATACAATAATACCTTTCCCAGGAGGCCAAAGAAAGAATGAAAATTCACTTTGTCAAGATGTTCAGGCCTGGGGCACCTGTATCCCCCAAATATGTCCAGACCTGGGGCACCTATGTCTCTCCAAGAACTTCCTGAGATCCACATGTCCTGATTTCCCAGCCAGCACAAGTCAGTCATTTTCCTTGGCCTCCGGGAACAGTGTTCCCATGATCCTCCCTAACTTCTGAGCTCTGGGTGTCACCCTGTCCCATAAGGTCTTTCTGTCAGCCTTCAAAGACATTGCTGTTTCCTATCTTTGCCTGGCCGTCTCTTCTCTTCAGCTGCACCTCATTGCTTTGCTCCTCTTGATGATAAAACTGCTTCAAATATGGAGTCTGACTATTTGGGGTTCACCCCTTGAACTTTCTGCCAGGCTCCATAGCATCTTCAAGGCCCCTCACCTTCTCTCTCCCTTCTGGCATCTCCTCCATATCTTCCCCTTGAGCATCCCTTTAGCCACAGTCTAAAAGCTCTCCAGGTTCTTTGCCTTCATCTTCGACATCAAGGCTAGATAAGCTCCTGGGCTTTACCTGTGGACCCCAATAACCAGGACTCCCCTAAACCTGCCTGTTGTCACCTTTTACTTTGATCTAAAATGGCCCTCCTCCTTCACACTTCTATGATGTACCCTGAGGTCTCCTTTTAAAGTAAATCTCATATCTCTGTCTCTTCTACTGCTACCCACTCCCCACCTGGATGTCTGAGCTCTGCATTTGCCCAGACTCTTAAAAGTTCTGATTTCAAGGTGAGAGAAACGGTAATGGATCTCCCCTCCTTCCTCTCCCTTGCTCATTGCTCATCCCAGCCACCCTATCTCCTCAGAACTCTCTGAAATGCATCTTCAAATCATACAAGCCCTAGGGTCTTGGGCCCCCCTCTCTCCTTGCACAATTATCTTTTCAAGTGACCTCATCCTTGCCACTTTTTTAAACTGCACCCCAACACTGGAAGTCCCCATCTTCTTGTGTTGGTTAGCCATTACTGGGTAACAGAACAAAAACCAAACAAAACTTGGGTGTTTACAATATTTGTTATTTCAATTTCTGTGGGTCAACAAATCTGGGCCTAACTTAGCTGTTTCTCTGGTCAGGGTGAACCTTGGCAACCAGGACCCGTCAACTCTGAATATAGCATGAACCAGTGGGAAGACAGAATTACCCAGAGGGCCTGCACCAGGGAGTGAAGGGCTTACTAGGCATGCATGAGGATGACCTGAGCTTGGATGCTTAGCACTCACATAATCGCTGGACACTTGCACACACCAATGACCTCAGCACTGGAGGGCAGAGACAGGCAGCTACATAGAGCTTGCTGATCAGCCAGTCTGGACAAAACGATGAGCTGGAGACCAAGCACAGAGAGACCCTATCTCAAAAAACAAGGTGGAGAGTAATCAGGGAAGACATCCAGTGTTGACCTTTGACCTCCACCTATGCTTGCATAGACATGTGCACCCATATAAACAAGTTCACACTACAACACACACACAGACACAGAGAGAGACAGAGAGAGAGGAGAAAGAGAATGAGGTAGAGGAAGAAGAGGAAGAGAAGAAGAAGCAGGAGGGGGAGAGAAAGAGGATGAGACAGAGATGTCAGGAGTTAGGGAGAATTTTCCTAAACCAATCTGGCAAGATTGTTACTAAAGACAGGCCAGCGTGATCAGGTGTCATCTGGGAGGTGACAGAAGGTGGGAACCCAGTTAGATCTCAGAGTGCAGTTATTGCTAAAACTATGTCATACGAGAAAGTTCATGGGGCTGAGGAAAAGATTGAGCAGGCTGCTTGAAACCTAACCAAGCAGAGAAAAGAATTCTCTCCAAAGAGAACAGGAAGTAGAGGACATAGAGTTCCATGGCTAGGATGGCCAGTCATTGGGCAAGATGGCAAGGTGCAGACAGAGAATGGGGTGTGGGTGGGTGGGACCTTCTGGACCTATAGCGAAGGTTCTGTTGGTGCACATGCACTACTTTGAGCCATCTTAGGGCTGAGTTCTGGAATATGATGCTTATGAGGCAAGGTGAGGTAAGCAAGGACTCAGCAAATGGGCCGAAGAAGGGCAGGGATCCTGGTGTGAGAGAGAAGGGCAGGGAGAGTGATGGGAGAGCTCCGAGTTGTCTAGGGCCCACACATTTTGAAAGCCTCCCAGGCGTGGGACTGCGGAGAATGTTAAAGGGAGTGAACGAGCTGGTTCTTGTCTGTCTTTGCAGGCCTTGGAGATAGCTGGAGTGCCTCCCAAGACTCACACCCAGGGTTTCCATCAAGAACATAGGCAGGGTAGGAAACTTCATCCAGACACTAGAAAGCACCCCCTTTTCTGGAGCCTTCATGATGCCTTGCCAGTGCTTAGCAATGACCCACTTCTGCCCTAAGTGTCATGTCCTCCAAGTCATGGCCAATCATAGGTCAGTCTCCATCCTGAGAATGGCCAGGGCCACAGAGGGACCTCACCCCTGTGACCCTGAGGTCCCAACAAAGGATCCCTCAAGGACCAGTACCATACTTATCCTTGTAGGAGGAGCAAGACCCCTGGAGCCCACATCTCTTAATACACCTTGTGGTGAGGTGGGAACCATTTGTATGTTAGGGGAGGCAGCAGCCCCAGGAGGACACACTGGGCAGTAGAAGAACAAGAGGAAGATCTAGGCTCTACTCTTCTCTGGCACATCCATACACTGACTTGTGTCCTTCCTCCCTATGCTTGTTTCTGCTAGTTCTGATTCCAAAGGCACAAAAAACCATGATGAGTGATCAGACCCCACTCAACCCCAGCTAAGTGTCCTCACTAATAGACCAATCATTCAGATGATCCTGATGAAGGTGGGCTCAAAGTCCTGTGGGGTGGGTAGCTCAGGCACAGTCCAGACATCCCTTTCCACGTGTCCTTGATCAGGGCATGTGCCCTGATGACATCACTTGGTGCTGGCCATGCTATTAGTCACAGGATTACAGTCTCTTAGGCAGCTTGATAAGATTTATAAACGCCCCGGGCATGACGAAGTCTCCTCGTGAGTGGGCTGCTTCCTGAAGGAGACTCCAGGGACAGCTCACAGCGTAGATGGAAGGAAATGTGCTGGCATGGCCATTGGTGCTTGAGATATTTGTGATTGTTTTCTGTGTGAATGGCCTCAGCGTCAGAGAAAACACTGATATCTCCGTGGATGACTTGTACACACTTGAGTGAAATGTGGAGGTACTTGGAAAGACTTTATCCCTAGTACCTAGGACATATTTGATACCAGTCCCCTGGAGACTCCCTAGACAGATCACCAGTCCATAGTACGATGGGTAGCAGTTTCTAAAAATGACGGAAATGTTTCTACCCTGTGTGTTACCCCAGGGTCTCATTAGTCCCAAGAAATGGACCCTGTTTCCTCTTTCTTTGAATCTGAGCTAGCTGTTCTGTGTCCCACAGGCTGTGGAGACACACACAATGATTGTGGGGACTTCTGAGACTGTGTCCTACAAGATAACATGCTTTTTTAAAGTACCTAATTATGTTAGTTGAATTTTATTTATATTAAATTGGTTTTTAGTTATTTCTTTGACAGTTTTATACATGCATATAATTATTTTAGCTGTTTTTATTCCCCATTGCCCTCTCTAATCTCCCACTGAAACCCCTTCCCTTCTCTGACTTGTGTGTATGTGTGTGTGAGAGAGAGAGAAAGAGAGAGAGAGAGAGAGAGAGAGAGAGAGAGAACATGCATAGGCATGAGGTACACTGAGTTTAATTAGAGCTGCCTGAATGAACATAGGTAGGAGATTATTTCCTGGAACACTGACGATTTAACATTGGCTACACCACTGAAGACAGTGACAGCCCCGCTTCCAGCAACCATCTTCTCTCAGTGACGATGAAACGTTGATGGGCCCAATCTTGTGTGGGTCTTTTGTGAATAACCACAAGGGCAGCGCACTTTCCCACTCTTTAGCCTTCCATTTTTCTGTCCTGTCTTCCTAGATAATTCGCTTAGCCTTGGAGAGGGTGGGGGAGTTATCCCATTCAGAGCTGAGCACTCCACCACGTAACATGCTTCTGATTGGCATGTTGTAAGAAAGCTCAGAGCCTCCTGCAGAGTCCATGCCGTGCTCCAGGGAAGGTCCCAGCGGACAGCCAGCACCAGTCACTGGCTATCAGATAACAGCAATGTGAGGAGGATTCAGATGGTTCCAGCCCCAGACATCAAGCTAGGTAGAGCCCAGAAGGGTCAAGCAACCCTTGTGAGTGATGCTCACACCACCCATTGCGGGCAAAGGAAATGCTGGTGCTATTCTCAGGCACTCCATTTGGGGGTGATTTGTTATGCAGCAGTAAACAAAGAGAACAATGCCCTTGGGTGAATCCCAGCTTCTCTCAGAGCCCAGTGCTTGTTCATAACTGTGAGAAAATCCTGGGTGGACACAGGGCCAGACCCTGATGGCATCAATGGCTCTGCATCCTGGTGAGCTCCGACCGGGTACAAGTGGCTTCTGGATCTGGGGGAAGAACTCTAAGTGCCAATGTAACAGGAGTCCAGTGGCTGTGGTGTTAGGAGGCAACATGCCGCATACAAGACACTCTGACTGGGGTTTCTGTGTGATGGGAAATGTCTTCATAGCAGCGGAAAGCTGTATGTTCGCTTCCAGAATTGGGTATCTCTAAGAAGGGTCAGTAAATCAATGTTATTCCACGGTGAGCAGGGGCGAGTATGTTATAGAGCTTTCCAGAGCCTTCTCCACTGAGGGTAATATGCACACTTCTGAAATCTGATCCCACCAAGTTACTCCTGAAAACTGGAGTTTGTGCGGTCGATAGGGATGAACAGGCCCCATACTGAAGGATAGCCACTCATATCTACAAGGCAGATAGATGGTCATCATAACAGGTTATGCTAGGATAGACTGACTGACCATTGTATCCAAAAATATGTTGTATCTTAACATTTGCAATATTGATAGCAATGCAGTTATCCAATAGCAGGACCCCATTAATATTATTTTTTCTTAGTCAGAAATTTTTATTGGTTTTGCTGTAGATGTTTTAGATTAAAAATAAATAAAGTAGCCCTCAAGTGGAATTTCTGTTGAAAGATTTAAAAATAGGCCATGGATTGGTACCAGCAAGTACCACTTACCTTTGGCATTTCATGGTCAGGGACTCATAGGAATTATGAAGTAGGTGTTATGGCTTGAATGTAATGGTCTCCATAGGCTCATAGGAGGTGTGGCCTTGTTGGAGGAAGTATGTCACTGTGAAGATGGGCATTGAGGTCTTTATGCTCAATCTGGGCCTGGTGGGGAAGTCTCCTGCTGCTGCCTGTGGATCCAGATGTAGAACCCTCAGTCCTTCTCCAGCACCATGTCTACCTGCATGCCACAATGCTTCTCACCATGAAAAGAATGGACTAAACCTCTGAAACTATAGGCCAGCCCCAATTAAATGTTTTTCTTTGTAAGAGTTGCTGTGGTCATGGTGTCTCTTCGCAGCAACAGAACCCTAGCTGAGACGGTGGGAAACTCTGCTCTGGGTTTCACATGTTGTCTGATGGCCATAACTTTTGAGTTGGTAGAAGCAAGGGGTTTGATGAAAAGTCATTCAAAATGTTTATCTCGACATAAAAGGGATATTTGATAGATACTGAGGTGGGCAATAATAAAAAGACATTAGAGGAGCTAAAGATTGCCTGAGATAATTCTGGCGTCCAGTCTGCAACATCCAGCACTCCCCAACCAGGGATCAGTCAGTTGGCGGAATCTTCCAACATGGGTATGGATTTTTCAAGTACCTTCAATTCAGGAAAGCAAGGCATGAGAAAGAAATGAAGTGACTTGAATAGAAAAAGAAATCAAACCATCCCTGTTTGAAATTGGCATGATTCTATACTTTAAAGACTCAACTAGAAAACTCCAGAAGCAGAATACAAAGCCAACATATATAAATCAGTACATTCTCTATATGTCAATAATGAATTTGCCAGGAAGAAATCAGGGGGACATTTCGTTCACAATAGCCAAATGAACAAACAAAAACACCCGAGAATAAACCCATCCAAGGAGGTGAAGGACCTCTACAAATGAGAAGTTTAAAGCCCTGAAGGAAGAAAGTGAAGAGGAGAGACCTCCAATTATCATGGATTAGCAGAACTAATATTGTGGAAAAAAGCCTATATTACCAAAGCAGTATGTAGAGTCAACGCAAAATATCCATAAAAATTTCAACAACATTTTCATAGACTTAGAAAGAAACTTGAAATTCATTTGGAGGTACAAAAGATTACAAATACCTAAGATAACCCTAAGCAGAAAGAACTGGCATTTTCACAATCTTGGATCTCAAATTATACTACAGAGCCATAGTAACCAAAGCAGAATGGTGCTGGCACAGAAATATGGAACAGAATAAAGATATAAACACAGAGAGATACAGCCATTTAATGTGACAAAGGTGTCAAAAACAAACAGTGAAGAAAAGAGCCATAAATGACAGTACGAAAACTGGATTTCCGTATGTGGAAAAATGAAACTAGTTCCACATCTCTCATCTCACATTAAAAAAAAAGCAAGCCAAAATGGATCAAAGAACTGAATGTTAAACTTTAAGCTGAAACTTTGAGAGGAAGGCACGGAGAGATGCCTCCAGATAACAGTTGTAGGCAAAGACTTTGGGCAAAGGACTCCAATAGCACAGGAAATAATCCTCAGAAGGAGGGAGGATCACAGGTTCAAGATTGAGCGGGAGAGATAGCTAGGCAGTTAAGATCAATCGCTGCTCTTGCAGAGGACCCAGATTCAATACACAGCAGTATCAGGAGACTCAATGTCCTCTTATTATATCCACAGGCACCAGGGCACCATACGTGCAGGGAAACACTCAAACCTGAAAAAGAAAAGGAATTTCAGATCATTCTTGAATGCATAGGGAATTTGAGATCAGCAAGGTTCAAAAATCTAGAATGCGTATGCAACCTCTCTCTCTCTGTGTCTCTCTCTGTCTGTCTCTCTCTGTCTCTGTCTGTCTCTGTCTCTCTGTTTCTCTCTGTCTCTCTCTCTGTCTCTGTCTCTCTCTCTCTCTCTCACACACACACACACCATGAAAGCACAAGAGGACTAAGAGGAGGAAAGACCAGGTCTAAAGAAAGGAATACAGGAGCAAGAGTGGATGGGAATGAAGCAAAGCAGTGCATGTTCTCTGTCATATGTAGAATTTAATTTGCATTTAAACAGGCAATCCATACTTGTGGGGGGAGGGGCAAGGCAGGAGGGAAAGGAGGGTTGCAGCAAGTGCTAAATAGGAGCAAAATACAAATTACATGCAACGCAAGGATCACAATGAAGCCCATTATTCTGTGCAGTAACTAAAAGGACTGATCCTGCTTGTAACACCCAGCTCTGCCAGATCAGAGACTTGAGCGCTGGTGGAGGACCCACCAAACTTCTGCAGGAGCAGAG
>LOEQ01002181.1:174001-190494 GCA_001685075.1 Bramus lutescens | reverse complement strand
AGCACACCATCCTGCAGTACATCCCACCGCCAAAGAGTGCGCTTGCCTCGGCATCGGGGCACGTGGGTTTGTCTCGATGTGATTGGTATCCTGTCAACGCCCAAAGGGAAGAACAGTTCAGCTAGTTGTAAGAAGTTGCCCTGGTAACAACTGAGGTGAGAGAGCAAGGTTTTGGCTCTTATAGAGCTTGTGTTGAAGGCACATGTGTCAGCTCTTCCTGTCCGTCATTTATGCTGCTACGGCACGTGTTTTGGTTTCTTTGGTTCTGACCATGACTCACATGGAAGGTTCTTATCTTTCTGTACTGATGGTTTGTAGCCACAGACACTCCACCCTCCTCCAGGGTTTCAGGGGTGGCTCTTAGAAGTCTCCGCAGCCCTTTTGGCTGTATCTGGATTGTCACTTCCCAGGAAATGGTTACATTACCAAAACACTGCCTGGTCTTCAGACTTAAAGCACTGTGATAGGACTTTTAAATAATTGTAGTAAAACACTATATTTTATGGGCATTTTTCAAACACTATAAAGTTGTGACATTTTATGTGGCTGAGGATGCTCAGATAAGTATACCAGATAGAGCCTTAGGAGTGTTGTAATTGTGTACACACAGCCAGGCCAGACAGAAAGATGAAAAAATACTTAGGCATATAATATGGCTTTAGTTTGGGCCATCTTTTTTTTCAGATACTGTGATAAGTTTTTTTTTTTAATATAACTGTCTCTAGTCATTGGGCCCTTTTTTTCAGATTGCTTAATGATAGTTTTATTAAATACAAAAATAAGGATAAACTCAGATTATTCAACATGCCTACATAGTAAGTGCCAGTTGCTACAGCAGGTTGGCTCTCATGGGCTGAGAGCTCCAAATCTGAATAGCTGGCTCATCTGTGGGGAGTTAACACTTAATAACACTTGTCTGTCTGTTCCTGAGATAGAAAAGTACCCATTCTTGTTAAAGTACACATTCTTGTTAGCGCTATCAGACAGATTTTCATCTACATATATGCAGAAGTTACCACATATTAAATGTTACCAAGTATTAAGTAGCAATCTGTCAGCTATTAAAATTTGTAAGATCCATTATAGAAAGGCTATTAAACCATACACTGTTGGTTTGTTTTTGTAATCAAGGTGACTAAGGAAATAATTTCAGTTGTGTAAATAAAATGATGAACCATAAAATGTGTCAATTTTTTTCTCTTTAACTTCTGGTTGCAAAACCAAAGTCAAGTTTATGCACATAATTATAAACATCCTAGAATCTGCGGAGCACCCACAGGAGCACAGCAATGGCACAGGTGGTAGCATTTGTAGGAAGCGTGGGAGAGCAGCGCTGATGATGGCCATGGTGCTGCTGATGGGTGTCGCGCAATGTTCAAGCGGTAAGTTGCCTGAACCTTCAACTCCAGGATTTCTTCCTCACGGGAAACCTTCCTTAGAACAAAGCAGTGGCCCATGTTGAGACTCACTGTCCTCTGGAATTTTTAGCTGCTAATTTCAGTTATCTTGTTACAGTTATTAAAATCTGCATAGTGTAAATAAAAGTCACAGATAGTAAATGCAAACTGTCAGCCAGTTAGAAAGCTTAACACATCAGCCACTTCGGTTCATTTTAGCCTTGGTGTTTGGGCTCCCACAAGCTCCTCAAGCACCATCAGCTCCTCCATCCAGGATAAATTCAGTAATACTAGCCTTGTCTGTAACCACATTGTGTATTGTGTACTAGGAGCCGAGTTGTTTCAGTGCACACTTGTGTACTCAACAGACTGTGTGTGTCACCAAAACTTTCCTCACCCCTCAGGGCCAAACTCTAGGTCATCCTGCCATCATTTGGGTTTTCCTGCTTTTGTGATTAGTCTGGACCACAAAAGCTGGAAAGATGCCCAAAGCTCAGATGTATCTTGGGCAGTGGAAACAGATAGTTTTTTTCCCCAATGGCATAAACTCCATGAGGGGTTTGTGCCTTCATGTGATTTTTTTTTCCTTCTAAACATACCAACTCTGAATGGTTCTTCCATACCCTGACATGTGGCCAGCTATTTGAGTGGAAAACTAGATAAGTATATCCAAGAGCAAGTCAAAGACATGTTTTATGTAAAAGAAGAATTGAGGTAGAAGCACATGTCCCACTGTATAAAGAAAGCATAAAGGAAAGCTGCTTAAATGCCCCTAGACGGATGGAATGAGGACCACCTTTCCTCTCCTTCAAGCATGCTCATATCAAGCATGCTCACATAGTATATCTTCCCCAGCCTCTAGAGGAGGTCAGGAGGCTGAGGGATTCACCTCTGGCTGTAAGATACAGAGAGGAAGTGTATGAGGAACAGTGAGTGAGTTCCACTCTTCAGTGTGCAGATTGTTCGTTCCCGACTGCTCAGCCCAAAATAGTCATGCAGAAATTTTATTAAATCAATCACTGCTTGGCCCATTAGTTCTAGCTTCTTATTGGCTAACTCTTAGATATTAACCCATTTCTATTAATCTGTGTATCACCAAGTAGCAGTGGCTTACCAGAAAAGTTTCAGCATATCTGGCTCCCGTGGCTAAATGGCTTCCCTTTGATTCTGACTTGCTTCTCCCAGCATTCAGTTTAGCTTTCCCTGCCTTCCTCTGTTCTGCCCTGCTCTGCTATAGGCTGAAAGCAGTTTCTTTATTCACCAGTGATATTTATTCACAGCATACAGAGGGGAATCCCACATCAGCAGATTGTCCAGACTGGATCTTCTTTCAGCCCACACAGGAAGTCCCTCTTGTGTCTTTGATTGCAGCACCTTAGCTTTGTAGGATGTCCCACTTCGTTGGGGTGCTGGCAGTCACAGGATGGATCATCTTCGGTAATATCATGAGAAACCAGATTTCGTATACAGAGGATGGTTTAATTTTGTCCCATTGCCATGCCCTGTTGCAAGGACAATAATCCCCCCTAGAGAATAAGCAGATATGCTCCATTCATTTCCATTGTTAACATGGGGAACATTATGTTTGTGATTGTGGCATTATGTGTTGGTGACAAGATGTGTTTTCAGCTTTGGGAACATGTTAAATTACAAGACCTGGCCAATAAGCATAGATACAGGAGACTTGGCAGGGACACATCTTACCTTTGGTGGCATTGCAGGGAATGGGGGTTGGACAGTAAGGAGAGAACCCATAACCCTAGAGCATCTGAGCCACTATGACATCATCAACTCCCTTCTGTACCAGGATACCAGTGTCAGGTGACACTTTAAGTTAAAATAAGTGTTGATAGGAAAGATAAAAGAGGGACATCCTACAGCCTAAATATAGTAGCCAGTTTTCAACTGGGAGAGTAGAAACAGTTTTGAAATTTCATAATGCAGACATCTTGAAAACTGTCAACATTATGAATAAAAATATTCAGGTCACTTTGATTGTTTCATTTTTGTCACTAGTCCAGACTTAAGACCGGAACAACAATGTCTTCTTATTTGCCTATTTTTACCTCCCCTGCACTCTGATCCTTTAATGGGTTTTGAAATGTCTAGTCTGTGTTTAGATAATGCATACAGCAGCTTGTGCTACCTGAGGCCAGAGACTAGGGTCTGAGCCTGTAGTAGCTGGACGGTGTTGCATCACATCCCTGTTGTGAGGGTGAGGCCTTCGTTCCCATCGAGGCTATGCCCTTCACATATCTTGGGTCACCGTGAAAGTCTTAAAGGACTTGGGAATTTTCCTGGTGCCTCTGTGGTCATGGGGCCTGGTTGAGTGATGTTCCTGAATACTTGAAAACCACAGGGTAAAGAGTCAGACCAGAAGCTTGAGGAGCGTCCTCAGTTTATAGATAGAAAAGTGGGCTTATAATGATTTCTAAGACTAGGAAGAAGTACCCAGTGGGGGACATGCCAGGATCACAGTAAGAGTACTACTGTCCACACCTGGGAGGCTGAGACAGGAAGGTCAGCACTACGGTGGGAGACACAGCCTCCAAAGAAAGAAAGGAAATGACATTGAGAGTGGAAGAATTCTGGCGTCCTAGAAGATACTCGACTAAGGAAGTATTGTAGCAGTGTGTGTGTGTGTGTGTGTGTGTGTGTGTGTAGATCTAGTGCAGGAGTTGCCCACATCATGATTGCCTGTTAGGTGCACAGTCTGTACTTGGGGGCACCTGAGGTTAGCTAAAAAAGAATTAGATTTTCCCGTCTTCCTCCTTGGAGTCAGGGTCTAAACATCGTGTTTTGTAAGTCGTTTCTGAATCCCGCAAGGGGTGCTTCCTTTGACAAGCTACTTGGTTTCAGCCATGACTTTGGGTAAGCCTCCTTTCTTAGCTTAGCACTTTTTCTTTCCTTTTTATTTTAAGCTTCAACATAACCCCTTTTGGCAGAGTCCCTCTCCTTTGAAACAGCCTTTTTTTCTGGAAAGTAGAAGTGTAAACGACACTTACCTTGTTGTCTGGCCATTTTTGTTGGCATTATATGTACAAGGTAATGAACATCCAAAGCCATGTACACGCCAAAAACATATTTTCTGTCTCTTCTCTGTGTTTGTTCCATGGCTAGCTAGTTGATGAGTTGTATGTGCTATATCAGCCATGTAGACTGATGTTTAGCTCAGGTGGAGGACTATAAAGGCGTGCTTAAACTGCTGCAATATATCCCACTTGATAACTTAGATGCTAATATATGGTTCATCCACCAATAAGTATTAAGTCCAGTTTCTCATGAGGAGGATTTAATAGATGGGAGCGAGGTCAGAGAGTAGGCCAAATGAAGTAGAACCGTGACCAGGTTCCTTTCCTGGAGGGTCAGCAGAGAGGCAGGCTTCAGGATGAAGTGTAATATAAGCAGGAGAGTGATTGTATCTCATCAGGTTAGCTGACCCGGGAGTGGGAAGGAAGTCAAAGGGGCTAATGTGAAAGGTCAGCTTTAAGCAAAACATGATGATGTACACAAATGAAAATTTAGCAACAAAACCCATTATTTTAAAAACAAAGCTTCCCACCTTCTTGGTTTCTTTAACAGCAGAATAGAGGCACTATAAGTGCCGGCCATGAGACATCCTTTGGGCATGTATTGGGGTTCTCTACAGAAACAGAAAAAATATAAAATACATTACAAAATGGGGATAGTAGATTGGCTTACATGGTGTCTTCGTTATAGTTTTTATTGCTGTGAAGAGACACCACGACCACGGCAACTAAAAAGAAAACATTTATTTGGGGTGGCTCACTCAGTTTCAGAGGCTCAGTTCCTTATCATCATGATGGGGAGCAGGGCAGCAGGCAAGCAGACATGGTGCTGAGGATGAGAGTGCTACATCCTGCAGGCAACAGGAAGCCAACTGACTGTTACACGAGGGAAGCTTGAGCAAAAGAGACCTCAAAGCCCACCCCCATAGTGACACACTTCCTCCCTCCAAAAAAGGCCACACCTCCTAATAGTGCCACTCCATTTAGGGGCCATTTTCTTTCAAACCACCATACATGGTACAGGCTGTGTAGTCCAATGATTCCTGTCTGCACGTTGGAGAGGTGGAAAACTCAGAAGCCGTTCAGTCACTGAGGCTAGACCTGACAGTGAAGGCCTGGAGGATTTCCAGAGGGATGCCAGTCTTTATTTGATTTTGAAAGCCTGAAGAAGCTGGGTTCCATATAATAGGATAAATGCACTCACCGAGGACCACAGGCAAACAGGTAACAGTGGTCCTGATTTTCCTTAGAGCTCTCTGTACTGCTGTCACCATGGGAAGATGGCACCTGCTCTCGTAGAACGTCCTTTCCTTGATTAATCTTCAGAAAGTACCCTTATGGGTTCACCTGGAAGCATGTCTCTTCTTTGGTCCCTGGTCAAATCAAGTTGAAAGTCAAAATTAACCATCATAGGGTGGAAACACAGGTTTGATCACTTTTCTAGTTCTGCTTTTGAGGCACATTGAGTAAGCATGAGTGATGGTTTAGTAGAACCTACTAGAACTTTTGATTAGTCCTGCTCCTGTCATTTTCCCCTCCATCTTTGAAATCTTGATTTCTTAACGGGTGTATGTGTAATATGTGTTGCAGAAAGCAAAGGTCCACACAGAGTAATGTCAACCTGCAGAAAGAGCAGTGTTTATATGAGAGACTGTCAAGCTTGCTATCCAAAGTGAGTAGGATTGTATTCCTCAGAAAACACATTTCGGTCCTTATCCCAGAACTGTAGACCTTCTTTGGAAGTAGGACGCTTCATATTATGGAAGCAAATTAAAATGAGGTTATACATGCTGGGCAGTGGTGATGGACGCCTTTAATCCCAGCACTCGGGAGGCAGAGGCAGGTGGATCTCTGTGAGTACAAGGCCAGCATGGTCTACAAAGTGAGTTCCAGGACAGGCTCTAAAGCTACAGAGAAACCCTGTCTCAAAAAAAAAATGAAGTTATGCTGGATTAGATGGGCCTGGCTCCGTGGCTGGTGTCATCAGATGGGGAAGGAGAAGGCAATGCAGCTATAAAGAGAGTGTGAAAGACAGTCGGAAGACAGGTGTGCTTGCAGCATTGGAGATCTACAGCATACCAAGGGAAGCCAAGGGATGGCAGAAACCACTAGAGAAAATGTCAGAAAGGCATTCCACAGAACCTGGGAGTTAGACTGTAACACCTGGCTGTTGGGCTCCAGAACTGTGAGACTCAAATGGCTGTTATTCTTGTGTCTGCTGACTTGTGACCTAGAAAGCAGTCCTACCACCCAAGTCTGTAGTTAATTTTCCTCGAGTATTAAAGGCCATGGTAACTTACCAACAATTTCCCTGTCTCTGGAGAACTTCATCAACTTTAGGGAGTTTTCTTGTTGGGGTTCCTTTTGTAAGGTATCTCTATGCCCAGGACCCCTCCTATTTGCACTACTGACAACCTCATTTGTTGAATAGATAGGATGTGGCCATGGAGCTGTTAGATGTGCAAAGCCCCAAGTTTGCTTTAGTTCCTCTCTTGGTTTTTTTGTTGTTGTTATTGTTCAAAATTCTAGTCTGGTGTTGCAGCTTAGGCCAGGGGCTATCTCTTCACTCCTCTTCTGTTACAGAATCGCACCTCCAGTTTCAGGTTTAGCTCCACAGAGAAAGTTGTAAAATGCATTTTCTATTTTGTGTCTCTGTGTTGGTTTGAATGAAATGACCTCCATAGGCTCATATGTTTGAATGCTTGAGTCCCCAGTTAGTGGAACCGTTTAGGCAGAATTAGGAGGTGTGGCCCTGTTGAAGGAGGTGTAGTTTTGTTGGAGGAAGTGTGTCACTGGGAGTGGGCTTTAAGGTTTCAAAAACCCAAGCCACAGCAGTCTCTCACACGCTCTCTGCCTGCAATATATAAATTAGATATAGGCTCCAGAGCCATTGTCACACCTGATGACCTGCTGTCTGCCACACTTCACACCACAATGATCATGAACTAACCCTCTGAAACGGTAAGTGAGCCTCCAATTAAATGCTTCCTTTATAAGTTGCCTTGGTTTTGATGTCTCTTCACAGCAATAGAACAGTAGCTAAGACTGTCATGTCTATCTCGACCAGCAAGAAAGTCGCAACACTCGGGCTCTTCTATAAGCAGTTTATTCAGGAACCTTGAACAATCTTCTTCTTCTCTCTCCCCGGAAAGGCCGCTTGCAGACTATATATTCTATGGGCTACCAATCCCAATAAGCCACGTGGCAANCTATAAGCAGTTTATTCAGGAACCTTGAACAATCTTCTTCTTCTCTCTCCCCGGAAAGGCCGCTTGCAGACTATATATTCTATGGGCTACCAATCCCAATAAGCCACGTGGCAATCTCTAATAGGCCCACATACACGAAAGCAAGCCTGTTGATCAGCCTTAGCCAAATAAGGACTTGTTTATCACGGAGAGCAGGCAGAAACCGGCGCCATCTTTAAGGCGCGGCACTACGCAGCTCTCCACATAAGACAACCTTTTATATTGTCTTTTTGTTGTATGATTGACTCATGATCCAGCCTTTTTATTTAAAGTATTTTAGATACAGTTTTAAGAGACTTCACTCTCATGGTTTGAATCATCTCTTGGGCTGTGTTAACACATAGGGAAGTCCTTTCTGTTCAACTCCACCTGCTTTTGCCTCCAGAATTTTGCATGACAGAGTAGAAATAGATCAAGTAAGTAATCCTGGATCATTTCCTGCCCCTCTGCCAAATACTGTTATTCTATGACTAATTGCCAGTATTATCTAGGAAAATCCTTAATTACAGTTTGCCTTTAGTGTTTTCCTTTTATGTTTTTATTACATTTACTCGCTGTGTGTCTATGCACATGCGTTTTTATTGCATTTACCTGCCGTGTGTCTGTGCACACATTCACATGCCGCAGTGTGTGTGGAGCTCAGAGGACAACTATCAAGAGCCTCTTCTCTTCTTCCATCATGTAGATCCCAGGGATCAAACTTTGCAGCAAGTGCCTCTAGCCATGGAGTCATCCCCTCTGGCCCTGTCCAAGGTTCACATGCTACAGCTGTCTACATATGTGGCTTATAGGAAGTGTGAGCCTTTAAAGAAACAACTAGCATTTGCAGGGTCTAGGCAGGGATCTGAACAAAAAGAAGGAAGTGATGGACAGCTGGTGGAAGGTGACAGATGGGAGCAGTTTGAGGGGGTGGGGCATGGATTCAGGGAGACAATTAGAGGATGCATCTACTAGGAAAACCCACCTAGTATTTTGCAATTAATATTTATCAAATTGGATTCACTTTTGAATTGGACTTTCACTTGGAGACTTCTGTTTAGTGATTGCAAACTACTGCACAAAGCACCTGGGAAGCGTTCTTCCCTTTGGTCTGTGAGCTGTCTCTTAAGCTGAATGCTTGTGTCCAGTTTCTGGTTTCCAAAAGCTCCCTTGGTGAAGTGGATACTTTTCAGAGAGGGTGCAACAGCTGTGATTGTAAACACAGTGCTGGTGCTCCTTCTCTTAAAACAAGGTGACATCCAGCTAACCCTAGTGCAAATGGAGAGTGCCAGATGTTATCATTTATTTACTCCACCTTGCTGACTGAACGCCATGGCTTAGCAATGCGACCCACTGTGGAGCGCTGCCTGTTCACTCTTAGGATGGTATGGATAACTGCAGGCTGTGGCTCAGCAGGAGAGCCCACTGGTGCAGATTTCCAGTAAGGGAAATAGAACAGGGGACAGCCACAAGATGGGGAACCTGAATTAATTTGCTACCACTCCAAGAAGAGGAGCCCTGGGAGACAGCTGTACAGAATGACAAGCCAAAAGTGCAGGTGGCAGGAGTCTGGACTCAGGCAATGAATGCTGATAGAAATGTTGCCCCGCCTTTGCTTATGGGAGGGGGGACATATCTCATCCACTGAGATTAAGCCTGGTGCTTGTAGTCTGGAGCCTAAACTCAAGGAGTGGGACAACCTCTGGTGCTGCCTGTCTGCCACTCACAACTGTGAATCTTGATGGCTGAATCTTCAGTGTTCTGCCTGACCCTGAGCTGCGCCCGTCCAGCAGAGTGACTGATAGTGAGGGGTCTTATAAGTACGAGGACAGAGTCTCACCAGACTCTAGATATCAGGGCTGTGGTTGCATCTACTCTCCAGGAACTGGGAAACACATCCTAGCTAAAACAGCCACCTCAGAGGTGGCTTTGCAGAGCTTTGAAGACGGAGAAGGGCAAACCTGCCCAGCCCGCAGACTGCCAAGCTTAAGTGAGACTTGAGTAGCCCCTGATACACAAGGAAGGAGATCTATTAAAATGAAAGCATACCTGGCAGACACAGTATTGAGCCTATAGAGGCTCAAACCAGCTTAAAGCATAGGAAAGACAAGAGTCCAGTGAGTTCGACTGAGCGTCCCTCATGCAGCCAGGCTGCCTCCAATTTTCAAGGACCAGAATACACCGAAACTTCATCCACATTTTCCACCTTGCCCTTCACTCTTTTTGCTTCTTTTAATTGTCAGTTTAGCAGTGGTTTAATTATTTTCTTCTTTATTCATCTTCATATATACTTTATACATCTTTTTCATTATTGAGCTTTTTGTCTTTTCTTCTTGTTCTTTTGCATCCCATCTTTATCTCCCCCCTTCCACCTTTTTGTTGTTTAAAAACAAAAGCCCAGGGTCAGAGAGATGGTTCAGGTAGTTAAGAGTACTGGCCGTTCGTCCAGGGGACTCAGGTTTGATTTCAGCTCCAACATGGCAGCTCACAACTGTAACTTTAAATAAAAAAGCAATAGAAAGCATCACCAATTTACTTAATTAATAGGAAGAAAGAGCATCAAAACTGGAGGACAAACATGAAGAACTACTACATTCAAACATTTACAAGAAAAATATGTAAATAAGGGCTGGGTAGAGGACTCTGTGGATACAGAGTCTGTAAACGAAAGTTTCTGTCTCTCCTGGTCCTGCATCCATTCAGTCCCAAAGAAATACACAAAGGCTTATATTAATTATAAACTGTTTGGCCTATTAACTCGGGTTTATTATTAACTAGCTCTTACAACCTAAATTATCCCATAATTCTTGTCTATGCTTGGCCTCATGCCTTGGTAACTTTTCTCAGTGAAGCATTCTCATCTTGCTTCCTCTGCATCTGGCTATGTCTCTGCCTTTCCTCTTATTCTGGTTGCCCCGCCTATACTTCCAACCTGGCCACTGGCCAATCAACATTTTATTAAACCAATATGAGTGACAAATCTTTACAGTGTACAAAAGCATTATCCCATAGCAAGAATCTGCTGTTGGGAGACCTTGATGGTCAGACATTGTAGTCTATCATGGCCTGAAAGGTCTCACCAAAGTTCAGCAACATGAGGGACTCTCCCCAGCTAGACTTCCTTCTTTCTACCTGCCCTTATCTGGAGAATGTCTCTAGGCCCAGAGGACTGACCTTATCTGAAAGCTGTCTCTAAGTCTGGAAGCCTGATTTACCTCTAACATGACCCTTGGCACAGTGTCCTGCGAGAAGCCTCCCCTGCTGCAATATGGTAATAGACTGGTACTAGGAGCTTTGCTATAGGACCCTGTTGCCACATGTGAAGCCTTATGATAGGGGTGTGCCACTTAATGCAAATTAGAGTTGGTCCCCAGACTCTCCAATCCTATGCATTTCTTATACTCTGGAATAAAGCTGAACTATTTACCTAAGTTATCTCCAGGAGAGCTGCCTCCATCGTTTCTACAGCCACTGAAGCCTACTCCTTGCTTTTTTTCCCTCCACCCTTGTAGACCAATGGTCCCCAAAGAAGAAGCAGAGCCCATGGCCTGCCATGCAATCATGAGGAACTGACTTCTGATCCCCATGTAAAAGTCAAGCTTGGCAGTGTGCATCTGTAACCCTAGTGTCAATGAGCAGAGACGAATGGATCCCTATAGTTTGCTTTCCAGTCATATTTGTCTCTTGGAGAGCTTCAGGTTCAATGAGAAAAGTTTTCTCAAAAAATAAGGTGGAGAGCAATAAAAGGAGGCACTTGGTATAAAGATCTGGCCTATACACAAACAAGATACACATGTGCTCTCTCTCTCTCTCTCTCTCTCTCACACACACACACACACACACACACACACACACAAAAGTGCCAACCATCACTGCTATGTCCAGCAAAGCTATCTTTATTATATTATCTTTATAAAGATTTAATTTTTTATTATGTATATGGCCTTCTGCCTCCATGTATGCCTGAAGGCCAGAAGAGGGCACCAGATCTCATTTTAGATGGTTGTGAGCCACCATGTCATTGCTGGGAACTGAACTCGTGACCTCTGGAAGAGCAGCCAATGCTCTTAACCTCTGAGCCATTTCTCCAGTCCATTTTTATTTTTTAAATTTAATTAAAATATAATTATATGATTCCCCCCCTCCCTGTCCTCCCTCTAACCTCTTCTATACCCACACCACTCCCTTTCAAATACATGGCCTTTTATTCTTTAATTATTATTGTTACATATATATTATATATAAACAAATAAATATACAGATTCAACCACTAAGTCTTTTTAGTGTCCCTTGTATATTTTTAGGACTGACCACATGGTACTGGATAACCATTTAGGATGTTCATTGTTGGAGCAAACTCAGTCTCCTTCTCTCAGCGGTTTGAGGCCCCATGAGAGTTCCCCCACCCACGTTGGCATGTCAGCTGGTATTATCATCCAGGTCTTGTTTAAGAAGACATATTGTTGAGATTTTATGGGTGTAGCTTCCCTGCCACATCTGAAGATTCAGTCTTACAGCAGACATCCTGATCCTCAGGACCTTACAGTCTTTCCACCCCCTCTTCCACCATTTTCCCTGAACTTTGAAATGAGGGGATATGTTATAGATGAATCACCCCACATCCAGCTCTCTACATTTTGAGGAGTTAAAGCTTTCTGTAATGGGCTCCATCTGTTGCAAAACTAGCTTCCTTGGTGCAGGATGAGAGGTTTATACATCTGTGAATAGAAGGGAAGTAATTAGGATGCAGTTAGGAAGTCTATTGGTTTAGGGATGTGGCAGTAGTTGTTCTCCTATGACCTCACTAATTGCCAGTAACTGACTAAGTTTATGGTACCAGGCGTAGCTTCCTTCCTGTTAAGTAGCTCTTAAGTCCAATTGCTTACTGCCCAGGCGTAAGTATCATTATTGTACTTTTAGGGACGTTTTCCTGTGGTAGTTTAAATGTAATTGACTCCCATAATCTTGTCAGGAGTGGCACAATTAACAAAGATGTGGCTTTGTTAGAGTGGGTATAAACTTGTTGGAGGAAATGTGTCACTGTGGGAGTGGGCTTTGACGTTTCCTATGCTCAGAATAGCACCCAGTGTCAGTCAACTTCCTGTTGCCTGTAAGATGTAGGACTCTCAGCTACTCCTCTAGCATCACATCTGCCTGCATACCACCATGCTCCCCATCATGATGATAATGAACTGAACCTCTGAAACTGGAAGTGAACCACCCAAATTTAATGTTTTTCTTATAAGAATTGCTATGGTCAGTTGGGCAGTGGTTGGTGCATGCCCTTCATCCCAGCACTCGGGAAGAAAAGGCAGGCGGATCTCTGTGAGTTCAAAGTCAGCCTGGTCTACAGAGCGAGTTCCAGGACAAGCTCCAAAGCTACACAGAGAAACACTGTCTTGAAAAACAAAACGAAACACCACCAACAACAACAACAAAAAGAGTTGCGGTGGTCATGCTGTCTCTTCACAGCAGTGGAAACCCTAACTAAGATGCTTGCCATGCTGACTGTCGTTGTGGTTCATGGGCATCATATCTCGTCAAGACTGTCAAATGTTTTCCTCCCTTGGCAGTTTACATAGCACTTTCTGTTATTACGAAAAGTAGTCATCAGACCTCTGATTCAAATCCAGTTTGATTCTTCCAAGTCTTGTGTCTAAAATGTGTGGCATCTTTAGAAATAGGGACTTGCCTTCAACTTCTGAGAGACAACCAAGGGGAACAAACATAGCCCACATTGTTTGGGGATTCTCTGGGAATCCTTTGCCCAATAACTCAAGGAGGTTTCTCATGACTTGTCCTGGATGTCCCTCCCCTTCCCCAGTTAAAGCCCCTGTGGTGGTCTGAATGAAAATGGCCCCCACAGACCCATAGGGAGCAGCACTATCAGGAGGTGCGGCCTTGTTGGAGGAAGTGTGTCACTGAGGGTGGACCTTGAAGTTTCAGATGTTCAAGCCAGGCCCAGTGTGACTCTTTCTGCTGTCTGCTGATCCAGGTGTAGAACTCCCAGCTCCTCCTCCAGAATCATGTCTGCCTGCATGCAGCTGCTGAGCTTCCCGCTATGACAGTAATGGATCAAACCTCTGAACTTGTAAGATAGCCCCAATTAAATGTTTTCCTTTATAAGAGTTGCTGTGGTCATGTGTCTCTTCAGAGCAATCAAACCATAACTGACAGCTCCCCCTCCATTTCCTCCCTTTTCATCTCAGCTCCACCCTGCTAATCCCTTCTCTGGTGTTCCTCCCCTGTCTTCCTCCCAAATTGTCCTTTTTCCCCCTAGTTTCTGCGCTTACTACATGTATACTCACATCTGAGGATTCGATGTGAAGAGCTTCACATGATGAGAGATTTGTCTTCAGATGCAGCATTTGTCTTTGCAGTTCTGGGTACCTCATTCAACATAATCGTCCCTAGTTCCATCAATTTACCTGAAAATTTCAGGATTTTATTTTTCTTTTTAGCTGACTGGTATTCCAGTGTGTGTGTGTGTGTGTGTGTGTGTGTGTGTGTGTGTGTGGTAAGAGAGTGTGTGTGAGAGAGAGATTCATTATCCATTTATCAGAAGAACATTTATGTTGTTTCTATTTTTAGCTATTGTTGATAGTCGGCAGTAAATGTTGATGATCAGGTGTCTATGGAGTATGATGGTAAGTCGTTTGGACATATGCCAAGAAGTAGCATAGATGAGTCATATGGTAGATTTGGTTTTAGTTCTTCAAGGGTTCTCTACACCGATTTCTGGAGTGACTGTACCAGTTAACAGTCCCACAAATAGTGCATGAGGTTTCCCCTTTTCTCACATCCTCATCAGTACCTGTTGTTAGTTGTTTTGTTGACCTTAGCCATTCTGCTTGGCATAAGATACATTGCTCTAATTGCTAAGGATGGTAAACACTTTTTGAGATATTGCTTAGCCACTTTTATTATGTATATTGAGAACTTTCTGTTCAAATTTATAGCCCATTTTTTAAAATTGGGCCATTTGGTTTCTTGACTCTTTTAAAACATTTTTTTTATAAATTCTGGATATTACTACTTTGTCAAATGCATAGCTGGCAAAGATTCTATCCTACTTCGTGGGCTTCCTCTTTCCTCAATTAATTATTTCCTTAGATATGCAGAAGCTTTTTAATATTTTAAGATACCAATAGTCAATCATTAGTCTTACATCTGGGCAAATGGAGTCCTATTCAGAAATTCTTTCCTATATCTAAATGCTGCAGGATACCACCTATGTTTTCTCCTGGCAGATTCAGTATTTCAGGATCAGCTTTGAGATCTTTGATCTTGTTGGAGCTAAATTTTGTACAGGGTGATAGACACAGGTCTAATTTCATTCTTCTCTATCCAGCAGTTTTCCCAGCACCATTTTGTTGAAGATGCTGCCTTTTTTTCAGTGTATGTTTCTGACATCTTCATCATATATCATGTTGTATGGAGCAGATAAATTCTCTAGTGAGTGTATTGGTGACATGAGCATGGCCATGTCAAGGACCCCAAAGTCTGAAACCCATGGGACAGGCAATGACTTCTCCTGGTGTGAGCATGGATCTTGACAGTGTGTGCAGAAAGTCTCAGCCAAGCTTCATCATCCCAGATGACTGCAGCCTGAGACTGTTTCTCTACAGAAACCTCCTGCCAACATTAACTAACCCTCCCCTTGGCAGTGGTGGTGCCTGGTGGAGGTGTGGTGCACGCCTTTAACCCCAACACTTGGGAGGCAGAGGCAGGTGGATCTCTGTGAGTTTGAGGCCAGCCTGGTCTACAGAGTGAGTTCCAGGACAGGCTCCAAAAAACTACAGAGAAACCCTGCCTCAAAATAAACCGAAACAAAAAGAAAAAATTAGCTAACCCCCTCCCCATTCAGTTGTTTATAATAAATGCACCTCCTCATTCAACTGTGTATAATAAACCC
Source organism: Bramus lutescens (assembly GCA_001685075.1). Taxonomy (NCBI): domain Eukaryota; kingdom Metazoa; phylum Chordata; class Mammalia; order Rodentia; family Cricetidae; genus Bramus; species Bramus lutescens. Next base: position 174,926 of record LOEQ01002181.1, on the reverse strand, counting down.
CCTCCTTTTCAGCTGTATATAATGAGCCCACCTCCTTATTCAGTTGTATATAACAAACCTACCTCCTCATTCAGCTGAATATAATAACTACCCCTCTTATTCAACTGTAAACAATAAACAACACAGGGTTCACCTGCAAAGAAAGTTGAAATCGTGATTTTTGAGGAAAGGAAATAATCCAGACTTAGAGAAATACCATATGTTTTCTCTGATATGCAGACTCTAGACTTGAATTTATATTTTTGCTTATGTGTATGTACCTGTGAGTGTGTGCATGTGTGTGAGTGTGTGTAGGTCTTGAAGGTCTTGTGATTGGGAAGAAGTCAATCCTATCATGGCGTTGTGTGGCACTCGTGAACAAATGTTTGCTCACTCCAGAAAGGGAACTGACAATAGATCAGAGTAGTAAAGATACCACCAAAGTCCAACTTGGAGAACCATTGAGTTTTTTGGAGTTATTTATCAGAGCAAAAATTACTCAGTGACAGCTGCGTCGCCATAAGCTTGCCCCAACATGGGTGATAGCTCAGGAAAACTGGAAACCTGGAGCTCACTGTACAGCCTGAAGGTAGATCAATACATTGGAGATGATCTCTTTCAGATAGCTCAAGTGGCCTTTTTCAGGCAGTCCAGTTTGTCTGAGAGCATCCTTCAGCAGTCTTTACTGATTATATCTGCTTAAGAAGGGAGGTAGAAGATGTATCTAGTTAGTTTCATGGACTTCCTGAAGCTTTTGAGTTGTATCCTGAGTTTAACTTGCTTTCCTGCAGGATGGAATGCTTTACCATTCAAACACCTTGTGTCTTAAGAAGCTTCACTCCAAGATGGAAGTATTTATTTATTTATTTATTTGTTTGTTTGTTTGTTTGTTTTCGAGGCAGGGTTTCTCTGTAGCCTTGGAGCCTGTCCTGGAACTAGCTCTTGT
>LOEQ01002181.1:147270-162066 GCA_001685075.1 Bramus lutescens | reverse complement strand
GTGTGTGTGTGTGTGTGTGGTGGGTGTTGAACCTAGGCCCTCAAGCATGCTTGCAAATACTGCACCACTGTACTATATCTCTAGTTCTTCTAAGATTCTTAGTAGCTTGTTACCGTTATAATCTGGTCTTGTGGTATGTGGTCAGAGTTCCTTTTAGGAACTAGGCAAGTAGAATGTAACAACTACTATAGAGATATGCAAGTACACTCTAATTAATTATAGCAGCCTTTCTTTCATTGCAGTGGAAAGCAATCAACTGCAGCATTATCACATAGATATTATAAAACCTGTAGTTTTATTAAAATGGAGAAACAACACCCAGGTTTTAATGCTTCCATTTAGTGGTTAAATAGCCTTATTTAAATCTCTTTATTTCTGGACAATTTTTCTTCTATAAAAAGAAGCTACACTATTCTGAAAGGATATTTCATATATTGTATGGAATATGTGAAAAATGGGTCTTAAACTAGTGTCTTTTAGGATTTTTTAATCACAACCCAACTATTACTATATTATATATGAAGTCTTATATGTATATACACATATATGTATACATATATACACACATTTAACCCAATTATTACTATGTTATATATGAAGTCTCATATGTATACACACATATATATGTACATATATACACACACATTTAATCACAATACAAAACTTACTGCTACACATGTTTTCTCTTTCACTGAAAAATAAACCTTTAGTAGTGACCCATTATGAGTTGTATAAAATATAAAATAAAGGAAAAGACTATGAGGTGACCTATTAATAAAAAGATATGGTACATAGAGCATATGTTACTTTATGATCAAGTTTTACCTCAAAATCATTTGAGTATATTGTATGGTTAAGTGTGTCTATCTTTATTAACAGTTTTTGTTGTTGATGTTATTTTGTGGAATCTCACTGTGTAGCCCTGGTTATCCTGGAACTCACTATGTAGACCTGGCTAGCCTTGAACTCATAGCAATCCACCTGCCTCTGCCTCCTGAGTCCTGGGATTAAAGGTGTATGCCACCACCACTGGGTTTATTAACAATTTATGAAATTTTGTTTCTATACTTTCAAGTGTAGCCTTTTTTCCCTAACAAGTAGGCTAGTAATAACTTGCACATAGTAAAGAAATACCTCTCAGTTTATTTTTTCAGTAATGGCATTCAAGTGGCTATTTTGTTAATGATTATGTTTCTAAGGAATGGTAAATTCTTAGAACTAGTATTAGCTTTGCATTGTCTTTTAATTAGTTTGTTAAAATTTAAAATTTCCCCTGTTTTTCGCTAACATTTAAACACTATTTACAGCCATCTTGTAAATATTGTCATAGTAAAAGACATTGTCATAGTAAAAGACAGTGAATTAAATTTTTCAGGATACTTGGTTGTCACTTGGTTTGCTACGGTAACAAATGGCTTAGGGAAGTTAAGCCTATTATTTGTGGTCCACTACCATAAAGTTTTAATCTTGCCTACATCTTAATACAAATCTCTACAAAAAATACACAATGCAGAATTTTTGCAGCAGGCACCCAGGTTTTCCTAGTGACTAAGAAAGCAAGTACCTAGGACTGATGTCCTACTGCTCAGCTTCCAGGGTTGTGCTGACCTGGAGAAAGCATTCCTGCAAAACGTCCCTTGTCATGTCACATTATCCTGCTTAGAACACTTGGTTGGATGGAAGTTCTGTTTGCACCGGAGGACTTCTTGCCTCCCTTGTTTGAGTTTAATCTCTTCTATTTCTAGAGTCAGTAATCCTTGGTTTAGAATTATTCTGGAAGAGTTCACACAGCTGGTTGGAGCATGAAAGGTAGCATGTACTTTTGTAAATTTACTGTTTTTCTCAAAGCTGACAAACATAATTAAATTATTTGTGTTTTTTCTTTATATCAATTCCAAATCTTCAAGAATTGTAAGGAATCTTTTGCTGTGTCATACAGTGGAAAATGATCTAATGCTCAAGTAATCTACCAGAGGACTTTTGGATATAAAAATGTTTTAATGTGTTTTCCAGATGTCTGTGACCTTTTGAAATTGTACCCACCCTGCTTGATGTTTTAGGCTTCCTAGATTGGTTGAGTTGAGCAATAAAATTAGTGAGCTAGAGAGAGTATAACTGGAGGAACTTTCTCTCGCAGTGAATCATTATTGCTGTAATAAAAACTACATTCAGAAATCCAGTTCCCACATATTACATGCTCTAGTTGGAAAGTGGTGTGTTAATAAAGAGTTATAAGGAGCATGATTTTAAAATGATCTCATTAGAATCCGTGTAAAAAAAGCTGAACATAATTTTGATGTTTCTTTGATCCAGGAGATAATAAGGGTATAAACAAATGGGTTTAAAGTTTTATACACAGTATTTTAGTATCTTTTTTGGTATTTTTCTGTTTTCTCCCAATGCTTACCAATTTACTCTAAACTGTATTAGCACCTTCCTGGACCTCTACATATGATAGTAACATAGCTGCCAGCAATTTGATATACTTAGAGAAAATTCTGATTGACTCTGATCTGTTTCTTTCAGAAAAGTCACCACCCATATAATGGACTTTATAGATCAGATTGCTTAGTGTGGATGTCATGGTAACAATACAGGAAATATACTTAATTTCTCACTTCTGCAAGTAGTCATGACTGCTGAAGAAAGAATCTTTTTAAACTACAGCAGAGTTCATTTGGGTACCTTTTATGGAAATCCTAATTTTGTTTTTAACTTTTGATAATTTTTTGCTGAAGTTATGAACAAGCCAAGAGCTTGTCTTGTTGGGCAAACACACAGTAGTAAGAATGTCTAGAAGAGGACCGATTCTTCACAGCCGGACCCAGTGGCTGCTGTTGGGCCTTGCTTTGCTCTTCAGTTTAGTATTATTTATGTACCTTCTGGAATGTGCCCCTCAGACTGATGGAAATGCATCTCTTCCTGGTGTTGTTAGAGAAAATTATGGTAAAGAATATTACCAGGCTCTCCTGCAGGAGCAAGAAGAACATTACCAAACCAGGGCAACCAGTCTGAAACGCCAGATTGCCCAGCTAAAGCAAGAATTACAAGAAATGAGTGAGAAGATGAGATCATTGCAAGAGAAAAAGAATATAGGGGCTAATGGCATAGGCTATCAAGGCAACAGAGAGCAGACACCTAGTGATCTCTTAGAGTTTCTTCATTCTCAGATCGACAGAGCTGAAGTTAGCGTAGGAGCCAAACTACCCAGTGAGTATGGAGTCGTTCCCTTTGAAAGCTTTACTTTAATGAAAGTATTTCAGTTGGAAATGGGTCTCACTCGCCATCCTGAAGAAAAGCCAGTTAGGAAAGACAAACGAGATGAATTGGTAGAAGTTATTGAAGCTGGATTGGAGGTCATTAATAATCCTGATGAAGATGATGAACAGGAAGATGAGGAGGGCCCTCTTGGAGAGAAACTGATATTTAATGAAAATGACTTCATAGAAGGTAATATGAAAAATATGTTGGTAAGATCCATGCAAGTTGTCATCTGACCTCTACCCCCATACTGTGGCGTGTGTGCATATGCATACAGACACATACAAATATAAAAACAATTTTAATATCTTGATAAATTCTTGGGTTAGTATGACAGAATGCTAGTAACATATGCCAATGTATCAATTATTGCCACAGTACTAAAGCATTTACATTTTTATCCATTTAGTTTCACCAAAAATTTGAAATGGCTTTTGGAAAAAGTTAAAATGAGGTCATAATAAAAATAAGAATGAGAGTTGGTAAAACAGAATAAATCTAAGCCTAAATATAAGAATATTAAGTTGAAGGGTTCTTGTGAGCCATGTGATTTGCATTCCTCTCTTATCTGGTGTTGATGTTCCTCTTATGTTTTTAAAAATGTATGAACTAAGGTTCAAAATTTGAAAAACATTTGATAAGGGAAGAAAAAAATCTAATGCAGTAGGTTAATGATATTTTTCCATTTGAAAGAAGCAAATGGTCAGAGCATCAAAGGGAATAACATAGTTTTACATTTGGAAACGTAAGGAAATAGTACATTTTCATAATACAGACTGCAAAATGGATATGGGGTGTTTCCTTTATTTTTATGTGTATGGGTGTTTTGTCTGCATGTATAATGCACCTCATGCATGCAGTGCTTACAGAGACCAGAAGGTCAAATCCCTTGGGACTGGAGTTACAGTTATCTGCCACATGAGTGCTAGGAATGAAACTCAGATCCTCTAGGAGAGCAGCCAGATCTCTTAATCTCTGAGCTATCTCTCCAGCCCCAGGATATGTTTTATAAGATGGTATAAAATGTAAAGGTCATGAAAATTTTAGATATTTGTTAATTGCTCTAAAAACATATAATTGTTCATTCTTACCTGTGTCCATATTAATGCCCACTGCTAAATATTTAACTGCAAAGAAAATCCTTTTGGATATAAGTGTTTTTAAAAAGTACTTTTTTTCTTTATTCTATAAACATCCTACCACATAAAGCATTCTGTTTGACTCCGGATCTTCATGTCTGTCACTTGTATGGCTCTTAACGTCCGTCAGGCAAGGCATTGTGCTTTGCTGGGACATTTTAGCTACAATCTTCATATGGCCTCCTCTTTTTTCCTGCTGTAATTTTTTTACTAGTTGTTTTGCTTAAAATTCTTCCAACTTTCTGGAAAGCTTAGGGTTTTTTTTATTTTGCAGTAGACTTGAAAGCTGGAGAGAAAATAGGATAGTTAAGTAGCACAGGACATATTCTCATGCTCAGCTCTGCACTATAACAGTTGTATGTTCTGCCCCTTCTGCTTGTAGTTTTCCTTAGCTCCTGTCACTTTAAGGACTTTTATTTGCCTGAAATATAGTCTGTCTTTTACTTTTTCTCCACTGTGCCATGGCTGTCTCTCTCCTAAATTAATTACTGGCAACCACTAAACAACTTCTGTTCCTCTTCCAGGTCTTGGTATAAATGTCATTCCTTCCAGGAAATGGCCTCTAACCTCAAGCTTAAAATAATGATGCTTTCTGTGTGTTCTTGTCACCTCTATAATGCATCCTCTGTCACAGGACTTGCTGCATTATGTGATGTTGCCCATATCCTGGTTGGTTGTTCTTTTTAGACTGTAAGTCTTAGGAGGGTTGGGGTAAGTCTAACCTTTTTGCTCCTGAGTGTTACACTTAAAACTCCTATTACAGTCAGTCTTCATACTGTCTTCCTAAACATACCTCATGCATTGTATTGAAATCTATACTAATATTTCTTTGTCTGACTTTTATATATGTATATATGTATATATGTTTATGCATGTGTATATATGCATATGTGTATATACATATATGCATACACATATTACACAGTATATTGTCACTGTTTATTTTTCTGTCTTCCTCACTAGACTGACCCTTCTCATACTGAGACCACTTGGTCTCTGTATCGTCAATGACTAACACGAAGGTACTTGATTCATGTTTGTTGAGTTGAACCAACTAACAAAAGTTTTGACTCTTGGGCTCAGACTTTAATAATGCAAAAGTAATTTGTTGGCACTATGGCAGTAGAGGGTATTAATGGGAAAAAGTCGTGTGTAAAAATGAATAATTACGATTGGATGTTATTTTGTGGATTGAATAATGTACCACAGTAAAAAACTTCTTTTGTAAACCTTTTCTTCCCAAGAGTAGTTGTTTCTGGCTATACATAGGAGGAGGTATTTTCACAAATAGATAAAGTCGCTACAGTCTGGTGTAATATTCTCAATCCTTGTCCAAGTGAAGTCTGTATTCCTGTTGAATTTAAACTTTGACATAACTTGATTTTGTTCCAAACTCTTTTCTTTAGGCTATTATCGCACCGAGAGAGATAAAGGCACACAGTATGAACTCTTTTTTAAGAAAGCAGACCTTATGGAATACAGACATGTGACCCTCTTCCGCCCTTTTGGACCGCTCATGAAAGTGAAGAATGAGATGATTGACATTACAAGATCAGTTGTTAATATCATTGTGCCACTTGCTGAAAGGACTGAAGCATTTTCACAGTTCATGCAGAACTTCAGGTAACTCTGAACTTGAGATATGGCTAAGTTCTCTAAATACCACAGCTTGTCCATGTTTACTTAATCTTCACCAAGTATGATTACTTACAATTATAGAATAATTTTATAGGCCTTAAGGGATTTTTTAGATTTCTCTTTTTCTTAAATTATATATGTATATTGTATATTATATTATATTGTTTCTTGACAGTTTGAAGGTGGCAGCTACTTGGAAACTCCATTTGATGACTGTGTGTTTGAATTTAAGATAACCTGAACTTTTTTAAAAGATTATTTTGCATGTATGAGTTTTTACCTTCATGTATATATGTACACCACATGTGTACGTGCCCATGGAGACCAGAAAAGGGTATCGGGTCCCCTAGAATTGAAATTCTAGATGGTTGTGAACCTCCATGTGGGTGCTGGAAACCAAATCTGGATCCTATGCTAGAGCAGCCAGGGATCTTAACTACTGAGCCATCTCACCAGCTCCAATAAGTTGAACTTTTAAAACCTAACTATATTGAAGCCAAACTTATGTATAATAAAAATCCATATAAGTCTAAAGATGATGTAAAGGATATTTTAAGCTTACCTCATATTTTCATGGCTTTTGGGAAATGTGTAAACCAGCAAACCACTACAATGACAACCCAGAATCTTTCCCTCTCCCAGCAAAATCTCTTGAGAGCTATTTGAATTGTAAGATTGAAATAAACTTAAAAATTTAAACATTCAACTAAAAGTAGGAGAACATTGCATCTTAGGAAGCAGAGTGCTTATTGTGTTATTTTAAAATGCTAAGTGTTAAAGTGTGGTAGAAGGACCATTAAAGGAAAATGCTGCTTTTTTGTTTCAGCTTAACAATTGCCATGTTTTAACTTACCAGTTTTAGTTCTTTGTAAGCCTAATCTTTATTTACATATGTAAAAGTTAGTTAGCTCTGTTTTGTGGTATACTGTCCAGGAGTCATACCTTCATTCTGAGTTTTACCTGTTTGAAATAGCTCCCGTGAGATATGATTTCCTACAACTTTTTAAAAACTGGCTTTCTTGGCATTGCTTTAAGAGGCTACATTGTCCTCTTTACTGGGTGGCCTACATTATGGCAGCCATTCTAGATGGCAGGTGCAATCAGCACTGTGCCAGCAGCTGACTAATCTGAATTGTTCCATTTGAGAGCAGTTTCTTGATCTGAGACATTTATTTATATGGTTCTGAACTGATTGGGCATACTTCCTTAAATAGTTTTTAATTTGCTACTGAAAGAAATCCCACTGCAAATGTTCCAGAAATGTTTTTGAAATATGGCAGTAAAGTAGTCATGGCCCCCAGAAGGGTTGTCCTTGCTGACGCACAGACCGTGTGCCTTTGCTGTAATGCCTTCAACAATTGGGCAGGATCATCACTTTCATGTTTACTTAATGCTGCATGTGATTTCATTCTGTATTGATGTTTATTCATTTTCTTGCCAAAATGTCATGTGATTCTTTTTTAATAAGTTGTACCTAGTATGTTTTTTTGAACAAACTTTATCTTTCAATTCTCTTAGAGATGTTTGCATTCATCAAGACAAGAGGATTCATCTCACAGTTGTATATTTTGGGAAAGAAGGACTATCTAAAGTCAAGTCTATCCTAGAATCTATCACAAGGTTGGTGAGCCACAGGCATGCCAAAAGTTAGCTTGTGTAAAGATGCGAATTTCAGGGTCTGATTGTTAGTTATTTAGATAGCTGCATGAGCAGACGTTCAGTCAGAGAGTGCTGCTGCACAAGCCTGAGGACCTGAGTCCTCACAGCCATGGTAAGCTACACTTGACAGCACACATCTGTAACCCCATGGTTCCTATGCAAGACAGGAGGCAGAGGCAGGAGGATATCCAGAAGTTCACAGACCAGTTGACGTGTGTAGTGACAACACAGAGACCCAGTCTCTACATGGAGGGCAAAGTAATACCCAAGATTGCTCTCTAGCCGGGCTGTGGTGGTGCACGCCTTTAATCCCAGCACTCGGGAGGCAGAAGCAGGTGAATCCCTGTGAGTTCGAGGCCAGCCTGGTCTACAAGAGCTAGTTCCAGGACAGCTAGGACTATTACACAGGGAAACCCTATCTCGAAAAAAAAAATTGTTCTCTGACATGAACTTGCACACATATATGCAAATGTACACACATATGTACATGCATATATATCATACATATACACTCATACATCACACACACATAAAGTTGTCTGAGCATATGTAAATGGGTGGGTGGTAATGTGACTCTAAAGCCTGTCTTTTCTTAATTGCTTAGCAGGCAGCCTGGGGTGATCAGGATGTCTTGCTGTTTCTTGTCCCTCTTTTTAAAATCTAATCTCTGCTGTAATACTGTCTGAACTTATCTCACCTTTCTTCCCTCCTATACCCGTGCTTCTGCTCCCTCTCAGTGGCACTTAGGTCTCCTGTATCTTTACAGCCCCCACCTGACTCTGCAACACAGAGTACATACTGCTTTGTCTCTGTTCTTTTATAGTCAAACTTCCTGGAAAAGTAGTTCTGTAACTCAGTCGCTCGTGTAGTACCTGGCACATAGTAGATGCTCAGATTTGAATGAATGAATTAGTAATTACTTAATAATTTTTCACTCTTTAAAATGAAAATTTTCTATTCAAATTGTGGCCACAAATGTAAGACTCAATTGCCAAATTCAGCCTTTCTCCCTGATACCCCCTTTGATGATTCTTTTACATGTGGTAGCCAATCCTTCCTTCTTTAAAAATGTCATGTGAGTAATGTTTATTATTTTTAATGTAAATATGCTGTCTACTATTATGTTGGTTGTCTGTTTTTACTACATTATAAACTGCATATCTTTCATGGCTTTTTTTTACCTTTTTGCTAGTTGTGAGCAGCCATTTTTCTTGAATTATTGAGCCAACTTCTTTTGGGTCCCACCTACTATGTTCTAGGTATGAGCTTGGGATTCTAACTCAGGCAGTTGGAAGAGTGAGCGTAACTGAGAGAGTGAAGCCCTGCCCTGTGCTGCAAGGACTCTCACAGCCTTGGAGAACAAATATGTGACTCATCTTTCCCTCCCCACATCATGGTGGCCCTCTTTCAGCTTGAATCAGACCATTTTCATAGGCCCTGGGCCTAATGCCTGAGAGCCAGAGTCTTTTACTCTTTACTTTTAGTTGTCTCTGGTGAGTCACTTTCTGTTTGTGGTTTTTTTTTGTGTCCCTTCCTTGCTCCTGCCACTGCCTAACCCCAGTTCTCACTTCCTGCATGCCCCACTTCCCTCTTTACTGCTTTTCAGCCACCTAGCAAGCACCAGTCATTTATCCTGGCGTATCACTGAATCGCCTCCCTGTATTGTCAAGATTTCTCTGTAGAAAATGGTAGAAACTTGAGCCCACTTAAGGATATTATAAGTAACACTGAAGAATCCTAGTTATCTCCCAGAAATGACAGGATTATTGCAAATAACTTTGGAGAAGAAATTAATCAAAATCACTTTGGGACCTGAAGGACTGGAATCACTTAAATACCATGAAGACTTTTTTGTGGTCTTGTCTGTTTTCTGCATGTTGACTTTATTCGCTTGCTGCAGGTTGGCTTCCTCCACATGGTGGGGGATATGTTTGTGGCTCTGGGCTTACATCTTCTCAGCTTTATCATCAGAGAGTTTCAGTAAAGAAAATCCCATGAAAGAACGTTTTGCTCACCCTTGGACTACTCAAGTCATTATGGCTGAGAGGAGTGGAGGCTTCACAGATGGCCACACATGAGCCTAGTCCTTACCCCTAGGAAATTACTGGTATTGGGGTAGGTAGAGTGAGGGATAGTCTGTGATGAGGGCATCCAGGCTGGCAGTGGGCAGTTTCTCAAAAAGAAGGGAGAGAGTTATATTATATACCATAAGATGGAGAGAAGGGTCTGGGTCCCCAGAGCTCTTGGGGTCACTCCATGCATGGTACAAGTCTGCTGCACTGTTATGAGAGCAGGCGTCCTCACATATGACCCTGTTCAGTGGATCTCTAGCAGCAGTGCCAGTGGCACCTAGTGGACTCTTTAAAGCATAGACGCTAACTCCACCCCTTGCTTCTGAGTCAGCGACTCTGGGGTATAGTTCTAGAGCTTACCATCTGATTGATGCCTTACCAGGAGGCTTCAGGTTGGAGGGCTTCGCTATAAGAACCACTGTCGTAGCAGAAAACCCTGATGACTCCTCCTTCCCTGTAAGGTCCTAACAAAGTTGTGTGACCTGAAATGGGTGGTCTTGCTTTCCTCTAGGTCTCCTCAGTCTAGCTTTCCTCCCTTTCTTTCGCTTTTACAGTTGGTGTGACCCTCCCTCTCCTCATCGTTTCCGTATATGTAATCTGACCCAGCTACTTTCTTTGCTTCTGAGGATCATTTGAAATAACCTTTTTATTTGCCATTTACTTTGGGATCCTACCGAGGTGTAATTCAAGTTCCCCATCTGACATTCAGTTACTGTAGGCACAAGCCTACACTGTTCATTCTTTCAGCAAATACTTACTGAACTAGTACTCTGTGAAGGGCACTGTGTCATAGTAATGAAAACATAATCTGTTTTGATGGTGTGGTGAGATAGCCAAACAAAGATGCCCCATGATACTGAGGGAAACAGCAGAAGAGGAGGATAGAGATTAAAGAGCCTGCTTCCTATGTGCTATCAGGTTGGCTTCTTCTGACAAAGGGAGCCCTCTGACAAAGGAGTGTTTGTCTGAGGACCTGAAAGAGGCTAGAGGAGCAGTCATTTATATAGAATGAATTATTAGTTACCAGAAACTATGGGTCTTTTTCCTTGTCTCTTTGTTTCTTTCATGGTACATTTTCAAGATCTCAGAAAGCAGTGTGCCTTTTAAAATGCCATACCATTAGCATGTGACTTCAAATGTGGGCATTTGATCCATATCTCTTCCTGATAATGAACAAACACATGAAGCTAAAGAGTTCCTTACCCTGTGTGAATATATAACCAACACAGTAAGTTATTTGAAATATAAAATATATTTTGTAAGTTCTGTTGAAGGAAGGACATTGTAAAACTTTAAATGGAACTTACCAACTCTTGTATGTGCTTTTCTCATAGTGAGTCTAATTTTCACAATTACACCTTGATCTCACTGAATGAAGAATTTAATCGTGGACGAGGACTAAATGTGGGTGCCCGAGCTTGGGACAAGGGAGAGGTCTTGATGTTTTTCTGCGATGTTGATATATATTTCTCAGCTGAGTTCCTTAACAGCTGCCGGTTAAATGCTGAGCCAGGTGCGTAAAAACACTGTTAAACGAGCTGAGCATTGAGCTTAATGGAGTATCATTGCCTGCCAGTGTTGAGACACATTGATTTGAGGGAAAACAAGTTCTTATTAAACCTTAGGATGTTTTTACAAGTTACATTAGGCATGTTTTAATTGAAACAATAAATAGTGAATTGAAATGTTGAGCCTCTGATGTTCAAATCCTTTGTTTTCTTGAAGTCAGATTCCAGTGGTTCTTTTGAAGGAAAGTAAAGAAACCAGAGGGTCGATTGGAGTGATCTCAGTGGTGGGCTACCTGCCTAGTATGCGTAGAACTCTAAAGTGGGTGTGGAGGCATGCAGAGGAAGGAAACACAAAAGAAGGAGGTCTGAAAATTGATGAAAAGTAAGCAACTCAAGTCAGAAAGAATCACACACAAAGGTGGTATAGAGAGGAGAGTTAGAAGTTCTTAGTTTCAGCAAGCTAATATGCCCCTCCCCCCACACACGAGTACACACACACACACACACACACACAGAATGTACTCATGCACACACCTTACACAGGCATACAGAAGTCTGTGTACAAGTTGTATTTGGTCTCCAGATTATGCATTTTTAAGTGATTTACGGTACATTGCATTACATTGTAGATATAAAAGCAATTTGTAAATTTATAAGTATAAAAAACAAAGATGCTTCTGCCAGTCATAGCAAGGGCTCCTTTACTGAGGGCAGATGGCCTAGTTAGATGGTAAGGTCCTTGAGTACCATCAGTTTGAGTGACAAGGTTTTCTCAACTTTCCCTGATCTTGGTTTAAGTCTGTCTGCAGTTCTGTTTTATTATTCTTTATATATCTATGTTTCACACGATATTGTAAGTATTTACTGTTTTTATTGACTCTGAATAGTGAAGAACAGAAATGTCTGAATTTCTTGGTGCTTATGAGAGGCTAATTTATATCTGGTACTGCGAATAGAAGAAGATAAAGAGCAATGAAACAGGTCCCCTGAGGGAACACCTTTGTGTTCCTCCACATAGTTGAAAGGAATAAGCATGCTACACCTGTTAATGTGTTTTTTCCTGTTATTTTGCAGCTATGGTTTCATAGTTTGGCCTGTTACATGTTATAAAATAGACAATGATATCCTGTAACTTCAGTATTGATAAAACTATCATAAGTAAAAGATAAAAATATAGTAATACAAGTCCTTCATTTGTAACCTCTCTGTGTGAAATAAGCATGTGTTTTTATTTATAGGTAAAAAGGTGTTTTATCCTGTCGTGTTCAGTCTTTACAATCCTGCCATCGTTTATGCCAACCAGGATGTGCCACCCCCAGTGGAGCAGCAGCTGGTGAGACTTTATGTCTTTGGTTATGAAGGCCTCAATCATTTCTTCTAGTTTCCTTTATGTTTGTTGTACAAGTAGAAGAAAGTTTCAGTTAAAAACTTAGCTGTTTCGGGGCTGGAGAGATGGCTCAGAGGTTAAGAGCATTGCCTGCTCTTCCAANTATACATAGTAAATAAATAAATAAATAAATAAATAAATAAATAAATAAATAAATGTTTTTTTAGAAACCTTAGCTGTTTCAAGCACAGTTCCATAGCATTTGCATGCATTGCATCCATTTGCACTCCCACCCCCATCAAAAGACTTCGTTTCTGTTACTTTAGAACTAAGTGATAGTGGCAGGAGAAAACATTTTAGCCACAAGAAAAGCCCTCATGTTACAGAAGGTAGTGATTGGATAGTCACATTTCTGCCAACTTATTTTAGTAATACTAAAACTAAAATTAATTTTTGAACTCCACTAACTAGAAATTAAAACTGCTTTGTTGACCGACTTTGAGGGAGTAGTAGACTGTTGGAAATGATGTAGAAAGTCATGAAAGGCAAATGCCATGCATGCATCAAGTCCTGTAGTGATTGCCTAAGCTATACATACATAAGCTGTTTCTTCATGTTAAATATGCTTAGTGTTTGAAAAGATGTGGTTTATAGAGGTGTTGTAAAGCTAGGACATAGTGTTCCTGTGCCTCATTCACCATGTGCAATGATAGTATAGAGCGAGTGTGAGCACACACATTCCTGTCCCTATGTTATGTATAGGCCAGTATTGGTTAGGACTGCATATACAAGTAGGACCAAAGTGGCAAATGATCACTCACATCCACCTAATCTCCTACCCAAACTTTTAAAAATGAATGTCTAGGGAAGGACAGACATCTTCAGTAGTACAGCCACTGATAGGGTGCCTGTGCTCCTGTAAATCACCTGCATCTACAGTCCTAAATAACCCTAGTGAAACTTACTGGATGATAAGAAAAAAAAAAACCCAAGAAGATGGGCAGATGTGGTGGGGGAAGAGGGTAATGGGAGTATATGATCCAAACAAATTATTTGTGAGAAAATGTCATACTGAAGCCTGTTATTATATATAATGAATATATTGTGAATAACAATATATAAATTCATAATTAAATGGATATATGAGCATTGCAAAATGAGATCAAGTTAGCAGACATACGCTTTAAGAAGTTTACGTAAGATGACATAAGATTGCTGGAGGGGTAGGTGAGCTCATTCAGGTCAAAGCACTTGTTGTGTGAGCCTGACAACCCAGATAATAGAAGGAGAAATGATGAAGCATAGCATCACCAACAATCTTGTGTATCCCAGGTGTGTGTGATACAAGAGATAGGGCACCTCACTTACAGTCTCAAGAGAATCACTAGAAAAGTTTCAGACAAACTCACCCTGAGGGGCATCCTGCAAAATACCTGACCATAACTTCTTAAAATTCAATGTCATTAAAAACTCTAAACTCAAGTCTCTTTATTTGAGACAGAAACTTCATCTATTTAATATTTAAAGTGATACTAACAATAAACAATAACCACATATAATAGAAAAATTAAAAGTTGACAGTAATTCACAACTATAGTCAACTTTTACTAGAAATTATTTTTTTTAAAAATCAAAGCTGTGCATGCGAGGCTTGGGAATGTAGGCCAGCTGTCTGGGTTCAGGTTTGAACAGATTCATCTCTAATATCAGTAATACCTATTCCTGGTATCTCCACTGAGAGGTAATCAGAGCCTGGAATAGCAAGCAGTAAACTGACAACATTAAACACAAGCAAAACTCTAATAAATAATTTAGTAGTAGTTACTGTAGTGATTATTACATACCAAGAGGAGGACATGAAATGTAAATAAATACCAAAGTAAGTATAGAGGAAATGGACCATTAGAAACTGAAATGTGTAGTCAGGCAGTGGTGGCGCACACTTTTGATCTCAGCACTTGGGAGGCAGAGGCAGGTGGATCTCTATGAGTTCCAAACCCGTCTGATCTACAAAACAAGTTTCAGGACAGTCAGGGCAGTTAGTTACACAGAGAAACCCTGTCTTGAAAACAAACAGACAAACAAAAAACAAGACATGTGACATGGGTATATGTCCAGATGACTTTTTGTTATTGTTGTTTTGTTGTCCTTCCTTCCTTCCTTCCTTCCTTCCTTCCTTCCTTCCTTCCTTC
>LOEQ01002181.1:136997-147262 GCA_001685075.1 Bramus lutescens | reverse complement strand
CTTCCTTCCTTCCTTCCTTCCTTCCTTCCTTCCTTCCTTCCTTCCATCCATCCAACAGGATCTTACTATATAGCCTAAGGCTAGCCTTGAACTTACTGTCTAACCCAAGCTGGCCTCAGACTTAAGCCTCAGTCTTCCAAGCACTGGGCGTCACAAGTGTGTACCACTGTGCCTAGATAGTAATAGCAGCTAATGTTTACATGCCCTTTCCTGTGTGCACGGTACTGTTCCATTTGGCCTATGTGTCAACTCCTTTAATCCTCCTGACAACCTTTGTGGTGGATGCTTTCATGGCGCCCTTGGACAGATGAGAGCATAGCTGTGCTACTGTTGTATCTGGTGAACAAACCAGACTGGGGCCCAGACGGTGTGCTCCATGGTTACTCTGAGGCTCTGCACAGACTGCCTCTGTTATATGAGCTCTTCTAATAGTATGGGACTGTTCTGTGCCAAGCATTGTATTTTTCTGAGAACCCCAGCACCCATAACCCTCCCTTGCTCACAAGATCTTTATTCTGGAAAGACAAAAAATAAAGTCAGATAATAAGCATGATTAAAACAAACTAAGTTGTAAAAACTAATGAGGTGATTTCAGGGATGAAGCTGTTGACGGCCATGTAATGGCTGGAAGGAAGCAGCTAAGCAGTGGCTGAGTCTCCTTGGGTGATTGGAGCACAGCTGGCTGCGTGGAGGCACAGTGCTGGGCTAGGTCACATAGAATTAGTGGAATCCCTAGAAGGAATTTGCATTGTATGGTGTGTGCTAGCATTTAGAGAGAAGACTGCAACTCTGGCAAGAAGCAGCCAGTAGGGCTTTTGCAGCGGGGGTATAGTTATAGCTATGCAAAAGGTATTAATGGCATAGATGTCTAGGTATTATTTAGACACAGAACTGATAGCTTGTTGTTGGCCCAAATGTGGAAACTGAGGAAAAGAAAGGTATGAAAGTAGGAAAGGTCAGGTCTTTCTTCACTGTAGCAATGGTCGATGTGTGTTACTATATATAGTCAAGGAGGGGCCCATGTTGCTACCTTTGTGGACCTGGCGTTCATGGGGGTGAGACTGTGGGGGCTAGATATTTAGGTTATGGTTAGCCTGCCTGGTTCATGTAGCAATATATCAATGCAGTAAGTATTAACAACTAGGATTAAAAGTTTAAATAACTTTCAAGATGAAATAGAACTAAATCATTTTCTCTAGACTGATAACATTTGAAGAGTTTTTCTAGAAACTAAATTTTAAGAACATATTCACTTCACCACATAGTATGTATAGAATCACAGTTAGGGTGGGGTAGAGATGTCTAAATAGGTAGTTCACTTTCTTTAATATTCTGCATTGTTGTGTTCCTAAAGAGATAGGAATATTAGACTTTAAGCCAGGCAAGGTGATATATTCCTGTAATTTCAGTACTTGACTGGCTGAGACAAGAGGCTATCAAAGGCCAGCCTTGACTACATAAGAAATTCCATACTATCCTCAGCAATTATAGTCAAACCCTGGATTCAAAAAAACCATTTCAAAAGAAAAATAATATTGAAATTATTCTGTCAGTAAAACTATGCTTATAAAATCATTTATTTACTCATTCATCATATAATTTGAGTGCTAACCATATGCCTCGTGTTGATCTGTGTGATAATTTATCATAGGAATAATCAGAATTTGTGAAAGTCCTGCTGTTAGTGAGCTTTATATTTTAGAGTGGGAAAACATGTCTGCTTCAAGACCATGGAAATAAGAAGCTTGTCTTCATCTGTTAATTCCCATCCAAGCAGAGCCCTCAAGGCTTCCTGGTTCTTTCTGTTTGCTGACCTTATCTCCTGTTTTGTACAGCAGCATTTTCAGACCTTCTGCACCTTTGTTATAATTATTAGTCTCTGAAAGCCTCCATCTTCCTGCTATCTGTGTTCTCAGTGACTGCTACTTAAATGGCTTGAGCCCAGCCCACATTGTGCTTCTCTGGGTCAGCCTTTCCCCTGGGTTCCTGGGGGCTGGCACATCCTTAACCCCTCATTCAGGACTGCAGCCTGTGTCATCTGGTGCTAGTCCTACCCCCACCCGTGCAGTCACTCTGACTTCATCCTTTCCTAGCTCTTTTCCACGTCCGTCCACTTCTCTGATCTGTGTAGACCTCTCCCGCTTTACATCCTTACTTGTAATTTATTGTTTCATAAGTGGCCTCCCTTTTTGCCTTTTCTAACTTACTCTCTTTACTCTAACAAATGATTTTTTAAAACATCTGTGTTATTCCTCCAGCTCTTCAGAGAAGTTCTACTGCTTTTAAGATAAAAGCCAAACCATATGTATGACCAGACACACAGGGCCAGTAACATAGGCTTGCTTTTCCTAGGCCAGAGGTCAGCAGCTGTGGTTTATGGTTAAAATTTATCCTTCCTTAATTAATGAGAACTGATTTAAAAAAAAAAAAGACTAGTTGTAATGGTTTAGATTAAACACTGTGGCTCAGTTTCCCATAGTGAGCAGCAGGCCTCAAGGGGCAACCGGGTCCCACCACCTGAGGCCTCTGCAGGTCCCAGGTGGGTGGGAGGTGGCAGGGCAGCCAGTCCCACAAGGAGCCACGAGTGAGAGACAGATGGATAGGCACGCCATGCAGAGTGAATATTTAGTGGGTTATAGAAGAAAAGGGAAAGGGGATAGGAAGGAGAGAGAGAGAGAGTCTCTCTCTCTCTCTCTCTCTCTCTCTCTCGAGAAGGGGAGAAGAGAGGAGCCTCGGCATCAGCCACCTTGTCCAAAGAGAGACAGGGAGAGAGAGCTCGCAGGCTGGAAGAGGAAGGAAGATCCACTTGCCTCTGTGGAAGGGGGAGTGGGTGGGACAGGACAGACCATTACATTCCCATCTTTTTTTATAATAAAAAGGTGGGAGGTTAGGCACAACAGGTTAAAGGAATTGGGACAGTGGATTCTCAAGAGTACTTCCTGCTTATTTGTGGGCATTGTCTTGGTGGTGGGGAGTGGGGGAGAGAACCTGAAAAGGCTTGGTTCTGGTCACATCCTGGGATAGCTGGTCTCTTTGCTCCTGTCTGGTGTTTGTGGTATGGAAATGTCTGTTGTCTCTTAGACCTGTTTAAGGTATTGGCAGAACAGAGGACAAAGTTAAGTTTAGGGAAAAAAAAAATTAGGACCAGGAAATTGAGAGGGGTGTATCTGACCTGTTTAGGGTGGATCCTTTAATTTGGCTCCCTGGAACTCACAAGAATTTTTTGGATTTGTGAGAACAGAAGTTTTAAACAGCAGCAGAATGACTGTGACAGATATTTTTTTACATAATGAAAAATAGCTTTAAGACTATTAAAGGCAGCCTGGGAGAGAATTTTGTTAACTTGTATCATATTGAAATTTGTTTGGTGAAGCTATCCTTTTAAATGGCAAAGCCTCTCAGCTGTCAAACTGCATTAGAGATCTTTGAGAAGGATAAAATTTTACTTGAGTTATTGATTAAAAATGACAGAGAACTAACTTGGTTGGCACCTAGAGCTACTCCTCAGGGTCCTGCATGGTTGCTAAGGGTCGTGTTTGCCTTTCGCTGTTTAGCACAGGGCCTGCCAGGCTCCAGAAGATCCTGTGGGCTAAGAAATCNTGCATTAGAGATCTTTGAGAAGGATAAAATTTTACTTGAGTTATTGATTAAAAATGACAGAGAACTAACTTGGTTGGCACCTAGAGCTACTCCTCAGGGTCCTGCATGGTTGCTAAGGGTCGTGTTTGCCTTTCGCTGTTTAGCACAGGGCCTGCCAGGCTCCAGAAGATCCTGTGGGCTAAGAAATCTGTAGGAAGACAAGTTTACCTTGACCTTAGCAGCTAGGCTGTCAATTCCAGAAATTCTGTCCACTGTCTGGAGATCTTAAGTTTAGATGAAAGGCAGTTTTGCCCAGTGGTCAGTGCTTGGTAGTTGAAGCATATTGTGGATGGATGTTGTTCTGTGCCCATCTGTCTTCTGTCTTCTTTGGAGGAAGTAGAGTGCTGCTGCTAGGAGCCAAGCTGTCTCTTTTTGTTATGAAAAGTTTTTTTTAATAATTAAGCATTTAAATGCTATAGTCCCCAGATCTCTGAGCAGTTGAGGGCTGTTAACTGGGTATAGATGACTTATAACTACAGTATAGAATCTGCCTGGAGAGCTGGGTCCAAGCTTGACTGTACCAGCTCTCAACTTAACAGGTAAGACTTACACTTGTAAAAGACAGAAAGAAGGAAAAACTGCTTGTAATAAAGCTTAACAGGAGAACTGACAATGGTAGAGAACAGCTCAATATATTTTAAAGCAGGGTTGGATGAAATAGGTTTTTTTGTAGGAGACTTAAAAGTACATACCAATTTAAAACTTGAGACTTATTGCTTTGTTAGTCTGGAATGAGATATAATGGGCAGACAATTATAACATTTAACAGTAAACATAGGTGCATTTAAGTTACATGTATTCATACATACACATACACACACACTCACAGTGAACAGGAATTGGGCGAAGTGGATGCTCTTGGTGGGACCTACCAAAGGCATGCCACTGCAGAAAACACACATGTAATAGAGTCATCAAGAGGAATTTAGAGACAAAAACATAAGTAAAGTGGGGTGCCAGTCAGATTCCAACTTCTAGCTTTATTTCTGTGGGAAGCTATCCCAGTGCTCTGCAGTTTGGATGAAGTATCTTGTTTTAGTTCTTACCTTCACGTCCTTACCCAGGCCTCAGCTCCTGGGCTGCCTTGGAGCCTTGCATCCTACTTCTTGCCACTCGTTGTCCTTGGGATCATGCTGATCTCTTCCCCGCCAGAAGCCTTCACCTTCAACTTACTTTGTTTCCTGTTTCACTTGGAAAAGATAAGCATCCATCATTCTCCTGTGAAGAGCTCTGTCTGCCTTACTGCCCCAGGCTCTGTCCATTCCCAGAGGAAGAGCTGCCCCATAGGAGTGAAGATAGGAACAATTTCCTGGGACCAGCCTGCCCTTCGTGGTGACGGGAGCCAATCCAACCCCTTAACAAGGACTCCTTCAGCCTTTCTTCTCACTCTAATCCTAGCATTTGCCTCTTCTAAATCACCCCAGGGCCTCGCTTACTGTGTTCTTGCCACAGCTGTTCCTTTCTTTGTTGAGCACTCTTTAAACAAAGCTCATGGGTGCTACTACCCTCCTGACTTGCAGTGATGTCTTCCAAGTCTCTGCATAGCTGCTTCTCTCATTTCATCCAGGTCACAGGTTTTCCTCCTCAAAGTGTTGTGTAAAAATCTCTGCACAGAGTAGGCTTTTCCTATCATGCTTTCCCCTTGTCTTGGCATGTGGCATGGCCTTTTTGAAATGAATATGCATTGGTCTGCAATCTTCCTACAAATCCCTAATTTTGCGTTTCTCTACTTGGACTTCAATAGCAACAACTTTATTTTAATATTGTTTTTTCTCATGGCAGAAAAGGAATTGGTAGTTCCAAACTTCTGTTTATACCCTTTGCCAACTGTTGACAAACTGTAAAGAGCCAATGGGAGATATTTTAGGCTTTCCAGGTCAAATGGTCCAGTTGTAACTTTGCAGCTCTCCCTGTATTGTGAAAAACCCCATGTGTCTTTGTCATGATAAAACTGTTTGTAAAGCAGGTGGCAGGCAAGAGTTAGCCCAGGGCTGTAGTTTATTGACCCTTTGCTTATGCCACATAAAAAGAACAAGTTGTCTTTTCTGTAAACTCTCCTAAGAGTAAGAGGATCTAATGTGCCCAACAGCCTACTCTTTTTAGCTTGTTGGTTTGAATTCTGTCTTAATACCTGTTAGCAATCAACTTACACTAAGTGGGGCAAAATTGTCTCACAGGTACAAAGTGTTTATGCCCTGCTGTGACAGACAAGAGTTTCCTAAAATATATAGGCTGTAGATATAATGGGGAGGGCCTTTGTTGACTCCCCATGGGAAGCCTTACCCTCTCCTAGGAATGGATAGGGCAGGGGGAGGTGTAAGGAGCAGGAGGAGGAGAGGAAGTGGGGGGAAGGTGGAAGGAGCAGGAGGAGAAAGGAAGTGGGAACTGGGATTGATACGTAAAATGAAAAAAGATTGTTTTTTAATTAATTAATTAAAAAAACTTACAGGCTGTATAGAATCAAATAATCACCAGAACAAAACTCTACCAAAGAAGATGGGGGAATGGGTGCGGTAAACACCCAAATAAAGTATTGTGTGTAGAGATGATCATGGTAGAGTGTGTATATGCACATTTAACTCTTGCCATCCTATCATGAGTCCTTTGAAGTCAGAGCCCTGCTATTTTGTTATTAGTAACCTCAGCCTGAACTCTGCACAGGGTTCAAGTTCAGTTAAATCGCGAGTGGTAGGATCCTGTGCTCACACAGATTGGCGTATCTGTTTGTTTTGTAAGATCTCAACAGAATAAGTGCATATGATCCTTGGTGAGTCACAAATGACAGGGAAAATATTTTTTGTAAAATGACTTGTTTAATTATTGATTAAAACTTCTAGTTATTAAAAATTAAATTGAATTTTTTTTCTTCTCTGTCATAAGGTTCATAAAAAGGATTCTGGTTTTTGGAGAGATTTTGGCTTTGGAATGACTTGTCAGTATCAATCAGATTTCCTGAACGTTGGTAGGTATATATTATATCTAAGGATATAGAACTTGATGTCTTTATTCTAGGCCTATGGCATTTTTCCAAAAGGTATCAGATTTGAGTACTTTTGGTTAAATTGCAAGGGTTTATCTGAAATATGAAAGGTAAAGCAAAGTTTATAATTAATGTCTTGGATTAGTAAAAGTGGGGTTATAATGGTAAAAACTAAATTTACCAGTTTTTTTTTAAAACAAAAACACACCTGTAATGGTCTGTCCTGTCCCTTTAAGAGACGAGCCCCACCCACTCCCTCCCCTGTCCACTGAGGCAAGCAGATCTTCCTTCTGCTTCCAGCCTGAACTCCTTCCTTTCCGCTCTCTCCGGAAGAGGCAGCTTCTGCTTCTTTCCCTTCTCCCCACTTCCCTCCTTCTCCCTCCTCTCTCCTCTCCTCTCCCCTCCCCTCCCCTCCTCTCCCCTCTCCTCCTCTCCTCTCTCTCTCTCTGCCTCTCTCTCTGCTCTTCTCCCTTCTTTCTTTTCCCTTTCCCCTCCATAACCCACTAAATAAATACCCACTTTCTCTGCATGGCGTGCCTAATAGGTCTGTGTCTCCTACCAGCCTGGGACCTGCTGGCCCTCGGGGAATGCACCATTTTACTTTTACCATAACAACACTGTGCTAAGAGAACACTTGACTGCATGTTACTGTGTTACAGTTGTTTGGAGTGCTCTTCCAGAGCTCTCTAACTGTGCATTGTGTCTAGTCAAAGGCTTCCTCTTTTTCATTTTGCAGTGAAGCCCTCTTTCCTTCTCTGCCTAAGTACTGTGCAGAACCCCAGTATTAAGACAAAGAGAAGGGGGCATCTCTAAAGTGAGAGCTGGGGAACTGTCTAGCCCTAGTCCAGAGAAGCTATAGAGGCCTGGCTTAATCTCCTCTCCCCTCAGTTTCAGTCATATTCACAGAAGGCCAAGTGTCAAAGAGGAGTGTTGGCGAAAGGGCTGCTTGTTGGTTCCCGGCTGCCCGGCTAGCTGAGACCTGAAATAATCACACAGAAACTATTAATTAAATCACTGCTTGGCCCATTAGCTTTGGCTTCTTATTGGTTAACTCTTATATTAACTTAACCCATCTACATTAATCTGTGTATTGCCACATGGAAGTGGCTTACCGGCAAAGTTTTGGCATGCCTGACTCTGGCGGCAGCTTCATGGCATTTCCCTGACTCTGCCTTCCCTCTCCTAGCATACAGCCTAACTTTTCCCGCCTAGTTCTGTTCTGCCCTTGCCATGGGCTCAAAGTTGTTCTTTATTCATAAACCAATAAAAGACATAGACAGAAGGGCCTCCCACACCAGAGGAGTGAATCCTGTGACTCCAGGTTAGTTAGCATCTCCATCTCCCCTATGTACTGGAAGCCATAGGATGATTCTTGTGATACTCTTAATCCATAGTGAATTCACTTTTATAATCAGCCATTTGTTTTCTAAGTCCTTCCACTCTGTCTCTTTATAATAATTTAATAATGGAAAAACGAGAAGTAATGATAAGACAAATGCCATTTCCCTGACTTTTTCACTATCTTTCAAAAATATATTTTAGTACACTGTAACAATATTGTGAATGTTTTGAGTACTATATTGATTTACAGATTGTGGTGTGCCCACAAGTATTATACAGTAAATGTACAGCTGACAGATCTATTAGAATAATTCATGGGATTATGGACATTCCACATGGAGAACACGTTCAGCAGAGCTGCAGGAACACTTGTCTTTTGCAAAAGTCACTGTCTATTCTTAAAAGTCATGGGAAATACTGACAGTTCTTCCTTCAAAATGGAATTCACTCCAAACATACCTCAGCAGTATAACTTCCTCCTGCTTGGGCAAAAGAATGACCTTCCATGAGGCCTTAGAGAAATAACATTCACTCTTTGTTCCAATAGTCAAGTTTACATAGAATCTATCCCCCACAGTTACCTTTGCTAACAGAGCACATAGGAATTTCAAGAAGATGGGAAGACAGCCCTTACCAGACAAACAGGTCTGGGTGTGTTTCAGGGCCCCTTAGTGACTTTATCTAATGGTTTGGAATGTCAGGTATTTTCCCTTGGATGCTGACCCCTCCTGGAGTGCTGCTTTGTCGGGTTCTACCTGCCTTTTTGTGATTCTGAAATGCATATTGTTATTGTTGTTTTGCCTATGGAAATTTTTAACCCTGACTGTAAAAACTAAAAACTTGGTGGAAATCGTCCCTTTCTCTCACTGTTTCCTCACCCAAGGAATAAAGAATATGTAGAAGTGCTGGACAGCGGTGGCACACGCCTTTAATCCCAGCGCTCAGGAGGCAGAGGCAGGTGGATTTCTGTGAGTTTGAGGCCAGCCTGTTCTACAAAAGCTCATTCTAGGACAACTAGGACTCTTATGCAGAGAAACCCTGCCTTCAAAACAAAACAAAAAGAATGTGTAAAATTAACAGATGTGAGTTAGTTAATTCATTTACCCTCAGATCTTCGCTTGCCATAGAAATACTGTTCTGAGCCCTGAGGAGGTGTGGAGTGGGGTATTCAAGGCCCCCCACATAACCTAAGTTGTATAGTTATTACCAATCAATTTAGACTATTACCATCCTTAAAAGAAACCTTATGCCCTTTAGTAATTATTTCCCATTTTCCATCAATCCCCACACCCCCAAACTCCTTAATCTACTTCCATTGATTTGCTTCTTCTGAGCACTTAACATAACTGCAGTTGCACATCCATGATCTTGTATTACTGATTTCTGTCACTCATCATGATCTGTGCCATGTACTAGGTACTTCATTCCTTTTTTTAGTCAAATAATGTTCCACTGTATGGTTATACTACATTTTTTCTGTCTATAGATAGATAATTTGGTTTCTGTTCTTGTTTAGGCTATTACGAATATTTCTGCTATGAACATTGAATATTTGTGTATATACTTGTGTAGATGTGGTTTTCATTCTCCTTCCTATAGTAGAATTGCTGGGTTATATAATGTGATGGTTCATCTTGAATATCAACTTGAAGGGATTTAGACCCACCAAGGAAACAAAACATGCCCAGGCATGTCTGTGAGGAATTTTCTAAACTGTATTAATTCAGATGGGAAGACCATGCTAAATGTGGGCCGTACCATTCCATGGGCTAAGGTCCTGAACTGAATAAAAAAAAAATCTAAGTACAAGATTACTCTCTGATTCCTGACTGGGAATAAAATGTGACCAACTGCTCACAGTCCTGCAGCTATGCCTGCTATGATGTACCCATCTGGGAGCCAAAATAATCTTTCCTTAAATTGCTTCATGTCAGGGATTAGTCACAGCAAGGAGAAAAATATTACATCAAGTAATTATGTTTAACCTTTTCAGGAATTTCCATGGTGCTTTCCAAAAGGCCTGTGTTTACATTCTCCCAGTAGTATGTGATAGTGCTAATGTCTCTGCATCCTCATAGTTTGTGTCCTTATCTTCTTTAAGATTTATTTATGTATTTTATGTATATGAGCACTGTGTCTGTGTGTACACCTGTGCCCAGAAGAGGGCATTGGATCCCATTACAGATGGTTGTGAGCCACCATGTGGTTGCTGGTGTAGTGAAAGGGGAGACCGGGCCTGCTTTTTATCTGGCCCAGCTCCTGCATGGCTAGCTTATACCCATAAATAACAACACACAAATTGTAT
>LOEQ01002181.1:120748-136844 GCA_001685075.1 Bramus lutescens | reverse complement strand
ACAGTTTCTTTATTAACCAATGAAAGTAACATATAGACAGATGACCCTCCTACATCATGCTGGGAATTGAACTCAGGGTCTCTGGAAGAGCTCCCAGTGCTCTTAACCTCTGAGTCATCTCTCCAGCCCCTTTTTTTGTTTTTCAGGTGTTATAGAGTGTGTGTGAAGTGGTATCTTGTTGGGGTTTTGTTGTTGGGTCGTTGGTTCAGGTCTCAGTGTTTTAGTAAACTGTGACCTGTACTTGGTGCATCCTTCTTCCCTCTGCTCCTTCTGGACAGGGCAGCTAGATGGAGGATGGAGGTGGATGTTGCATTACTTCCGGCTCTGACTTAACAACAACAATAAAACGTAGCAGATCAGGTTCTGATTGATTTCCCCTGATATCAGGCCTTAGGAGATCTGAATGCACTTGTATATTTTAGGATGATTTCCCACCCGACTCTTGTACCTCACTTTCTAGAAACCAGGGAGTTTAAAAATCTAATGAATTTTTTACTGTTTTTATTGTGAGAACCTGGTGGAACTAGGGGTAAAACTCTCCACTATGAAGCCCTTTGTGGATAGGCCCCTTGGAGTCTCTAACTCTCAAACTGTCCAGCAATTTGGGAAATGTAGGTTTTCCTGCTCTAGTACTGGCTCCTGAAGGCCTTTCTTCTGTAGAAACTTGTGATTCTTTGTGCCTTCCTCTCTCTCTCCAAGTTTCACTCTGTGACCTTACTTCTCAGAAGGATCTAAGAGGATGATTGATTTTTCAGCTTGCTCAGCTTTTTATCTGTTAGGACTGAGTGATGTTTTCTAAGCTTCTTAAATGCCACACTTAAGTTCCATCTGTGTTTAGTTGGTAAGTGTCTGTATTAACTTTACTATTTGAGCAGCTCATTTGTGTCTGTAAGGAAGAAAGGCAGAGTGGGGTCACATGTAGCATTTAGTAAAGCTGTGATTGTCTAAACTTTATAGAGAGCCTAGATGTGGATGGGAAATTAAATCATACATATATTTGGTTTTTCAAGCTGGAGCTTTGGAGCCTGTCCTGGAACTAGCTCTTGTAGACCAGGCCAGCCTCGAACTCACAGAGTTCCGCCTGCCTCTGCCTCCCAAGTTTTGGGATTAAAGGTGTGCGCCACCATCACCCGGCTAAATCATATAATTTGAAAGGAAACAGAATGTAGAAACCTGGGTTTCAGACAATTGTTTTGAAGGCTGTTTTCTAACTGTTCAAAACCTTCAAGTCCTTTTTTGTTTCCTTGTTTCTTTAAAAAGTCAGTTGTTGGGGCTGGAGAGATGGCTCAGAGTTAAGAACACTGGCTGCTCTTCCAGAGGCCCTGAGTTTGATCCCCAACACCACATGGTGGCTCACAACCACCTGGTGGGATCTCATGTTCTCTTCTGGCATGCAGGCATATATGCAGACACAGTACTCATTAATTAATTCATTTTTTTAAACGTCAGTTGTTTAGCTTGAATCCAATTTTAAAAGGATCTCTATTTCGTTGTCATTCACTACAGGTGGTCTCTGCTTTTTCTACTTCTTCAGAATTTTGCTAATAAGCTTATAACGCGTGCTGCCAGGTCCACTGGCTCTCTCTTTTCTCTTTACTTTATTCAGTATGGAGACTGAACCTGGCTGCACCCCATTCACAGCCTTTATTTTTTGAGACAGGCTCTTGTAGCTCAGATTGGCCTCAAACTTAAGATCCCCCTGCCTCTACCTCATGAATGTTGGTATTAAAAGTGTGTACTACCATGCCCAGTGTCCTTTGATTTCTTTTTTTTCTTTTTTTTTTTAAGTCTTTTAATGGAGTAACACACACCTGGCAACTTCTTCCTTGAATATGTTTTTCAGTTGGCTACTGTCTTGGCACATTTTCCAGAATTTTCTCCCTTGCCCGAATACATGTTTCAGCCTCTTGCTGATTTACCTTTTTCTGCCTATATTTAGCCTCTAAAACTTGGCATTTCTTAGCATTTAAACCTGGGCTTTATTTTTCTTCTGAACTTTTTCAGCAATCCCAGTTCATTTTTATGACTTCAAACCATCTGTTGCTAAAATCCCTTCCTAAAGAAGATGTAATATTTACTTTTTCTCCAAGGGCCCCAAGGGTAAACTGAGATACAGTCCACCACTTCACTCCATTGAATTCTTTAGGCTTCCTTACAGACCGACCAGTGGGGTTACAGGCTGGAGCACAGGTGACTTCAAAGGAGCCACACTGGAAAGTCTGCACCCAGCATAGGTCCCCAATGACCAAGTCCTTCCTACACTATGTCCTTCTAAGTCCTCACAGAGGCCACTCTCAATTAGGCAGAATTGCACATGGCTGGTTGGGAGATGGGGCTGGACACTGCACTGAGGGTCCCACAAGCCTCCCAGCTCCTCTGACGGAAGGTCAGTAGTCAACAAGTTGAGCTGTGGTGGTGATCTTTTGCAAACAGACTCAGCTGAACTCATGAAGATGGTGGCAGTGTGACCCAAAGGACAATCCTGTGTAACACCATCTGTGCACCCATCTTACATTTCTGTTCACAAATTTGTCCATTTCTTGTGTTTTCTCCTATGGAAAGTTTTCTGTAACCCAGAAAATCCTGTTTCTTGGAGGATAGAAAAAAGTATATTAGTGGTAGAGGTTTTATTGTATTTCCTTCTCCTTTGACTTTCTGTATAACTTAGTGTTCTTTAGTATTTAGTGTGATAGGGATGCTCTCAGCAGCTGGTGTTGAAGGTGCATAGTCTAAATGTCAGCTGTTAATGGGGTTTCCAAACCAGGAAGTTATCCTCGTATGCTGTCATCTTTGTGCTGTACCGTGCCAGCTCAGCTGAATCAGAACATTTAATGTTAAGATGCTTGTTTATGCTCTATCTGCCAGACACTTGAAGTGTCAGCTTCGTTCCTTCCTGCAGGTGGATTCGACTTGGAAGTAAAAGGCTGGGGTGGAGAAGACGTTCACCTTTACCGGAAATACTTACATGGTGATCTCATTGTGATTCGGACTCCAGTTCCTGGTCTTTTCCACCTCTGGCATGAGAAACACTGTGCGGATGAGCTGACACCCGAGCAGTACCGGATGTGCATCCAGTCCAAAGCCATGAATGAGGCTTCTCACTCCCACCTGGGAATGATGGTCTTTAGGGAGGAAATAGAGATGCATCTTCGCAAACAGGCATACAGAACAAACAGTGACGCTGCTGGGTGACAGCTGTCAGCACACTGAAGTCAGAACCACAAACCAGCACTGTTATTCAGCCTTAATCCAAATCTAGATTTTGTGCCTCGTCCAGAGAAAAACTGTTTATTTTTTCATGTTCTTTATGAATTTTATTTGTAGTTCAGCTTGATGTGAGAAAAAACCACAGATGTTTTGATGCAAAGCCAGTTTTGTGAGAGTACTGTAGCAGAAACAGTTAACAAAATGAAATTTGGTATTTGTTCCCAAAATAGTTTGAAATAGAGTCTGCCTGGTACCTGTGTTCTGATTGGCCCGGGGGATCTAGGCTGACGTTGTGTTGGTCGGCACATCTACAGGGAAACAGAACATTGCTTCGTCATGCTCTACAGGCAGTTATCACCTGCTAACCACTAAGTCGATCATTCAACTTCAGTTTTTAATGAGTTTCTGTTGATGACATGTAGAATGTTTTTTTCCACAAGGAATAATTAAATGACACATCTGAAATCTCCAGTCCATCAAGAAGGCAGAAATCAGGGCCTCTTAACTTCCTGTTGCTTTACCTCTAAATCTCTGCCTTTAAGCCAATGGATATAGTATATGTAGTTTAGAATCTACGGTTTGGTTATAAATAAATATATCATTATGTTATCATCATCTTCAAAAACGCATAATCAAAACTGCTAGATTGTTTTGAACAAACAAGTAAATGAAGAAGCGTTTAAACAAATCATTTTGTTACATTTGAATGCAGGAAAATAGCTAGGCTTGGGAACATCATCTTAATATAAGCCAGAGGCATCACAACCTTCCTGAAGAGGCATAGAAGATACAAACATTATAGTGTGGTTTTGTATGGCTTTTGTTTTGCACTGTCTTATTTAGCATAGGTACAGATATATTTATTTTCTAATATGTTAATATTTGCAACAGCTGTGTTTGCATTTGTATTATACTTCCAGTTTAAGGCATTTCATTGGATAAAAAAAGCAATTTAATGCATTGTATAATAAGATCACTCTGATTTGAAAAAAGTGAAGGAAAGAAAATAATCTGATAGAAAAATGAATTATAGAGTACTTTAAAAATTATGTACAGATTGACTGTTACTTTAATTGAAGTGTAAATTATATTAATGAGACCAGAGGAATAAGAAATTATATTCTGATAGGACTGTACTATAATATTTATCATATTGATATTTTATCATTGGGCCATTTACTAGACAAAGTAAAAGGCATGCATAATTTTTTCAGCCCCTGACTTTTAAAGGGAACCTGCTATTTGTATATAACCCGTAAAAACTCAGAAAAGTCATTTTTATTCAGTAAGTCATACACTTTCAGATGTTACAAATGCCAAATTTCTAGGTGCTAAAGTGAATCCAATTTCATAATAACTAATTATTGAGGGTTCTTCCTGGGTAGTAGTTAGGTTTTTTTTTTAATGTATAAAGTGCTTTCTGCAGAATAAAAAAAGCTAGCATCTCCTTTGTATGCATTTATTGTGAAGACCATGGATATGGTATTTAAAATTAGGGAACTTAATTAATTTGCAGAGGTAGATTTTGGCTTGGTTTTGAGATACATGATTTTTCCTTTACCTCCTATGTTTTAAAGCTAGCTTTTATTTGAAGACGGAAGCTAGACAGCAAAAGCATCACTATATTTTTACATTAAGTGATACCAATGAAGTATTTTGTTACCAAAATTAAATGAAAATGTGGTGAATTAATCTTGTCCTCATTTAAAATATCTTAAGTTCAACAAAGTACACAGTATGCTGTTGTGACATTAAAGAATAATAAAGCAAACCCCAGTGCACAGTGCTGGTGGCAAGCCCCGGTGACCTGCCTCTTCTGTGCCTTTCCCAGGACTGTGCACACCTCACTCTTTGTCATAGTCAGTCTGATTTGGTCATAATTTGTTCATTGTTCTTTCATAGTTCCCCAACTCTGTATATCTCTACTGTTTAATTTTTGAATTCGTGTTATTATTTCATTATGTTTTCTAACTTTTATACAGTATTGTGTTCTTAAAGTTCACCCATGTTAATATCCAAATACTCATTTTTATTATTGAATAGCATTTCATGAATATATTATGATATTGATATTATTGATAATATTTGTGGTGCTTCCAAGTTTTTTTGTTATACTGTTGGTAGCTTTTGGTTGTTTATAGTTTTTACTATTTTCGTTTGCTATTTCAAGCAGTGGTATCATGAGCATGACCGAACATGTCTCTTGTAAGTGTGGCACAATTTCTGTAGGAGTAAAATTCCTATATCATTAGTTGTATGTATATTGAACTTACTTTCCAAAGTGGATCACCTTTAGCACTGGGTGGAGTTTGCTTGTGTCCTTGGTAGTACTTAATTTTATCAGACCTGAAAACAATACTCCTGAAATTAACCTGTAAATTAGAAAGGAATAATCTTTTTGGAGTTCTTTTTACAAAGCCATGTTACCTTGATACACAAACCAGACTAAGACCCTTTTAAAAAGGAAAAAAAGAAAAGAATTAATTATAGGACAATCTCCTAGTTCTCAGCCTGCGAGCCACGACATCTTTGGGGTCAAATGACCCTTTCATGGGGGCTGCCTAAGACCATCCTGCATATCAGAGTTTTACATTATGATTCAGAACAGTAGCAAAATCACAATTATGAAGTAGCAATGAAAATAAGTTTATGTTGGGGGTCACCACAACATGAGAAACTGTATTAAAGGATCACAGCATAAGGAAGGTTAAGAACCATTGTCATAGATGAACATAGGTACAAATTTTCTCAACAAAAGACTTGCAGACTAATTTAAAAAGATCATCCAAAATGGTCAAGTCAACCTCAACCTAGAGATGCAGAGGTGGTTCAGCATATATGAATCAATAAATGTAATCCATCACATAAATATACTCAAATACAGAAACCAAATGATGGTCTCATTAGATGCAGAAAAGGCCTTGACAGAATTCAATATCCCCACATGACAAAAGTCCTGGAGAATCTAGAGACACAGGAAACACCTCAACACAATAAAGGCAATAGCAATATACAACAAGCACACAGTCAACATTTTACCAAATGGAAAAAAAAAACTTGAACTACTTTCATTACAATTAAGAACAAGACAAGAAGCCAGGCAGTGGTGGTGCATGCACTCGGGAGGCAGAGGCAGGCAGATCTGAGTTTGAGGCCAGCCTGGTCTACAAGAGCTAGATCCAGGACAGGCACCAAAGCTACCCAGAGAAACCCTGTCTTGAAGAAAGAAAAAAAAAAAGCAAGACAAGGATGTCCATTCTCTGCACTCTTGTTCAACTATAGGCGTTGAGATCTTATTTGCAGATGGTAAGACTCTATACATAAAAAAAAACCCTGAAAATGCCACCAACAAAAACACCTGAAGCTGATAAACATATTCATGGAAGTAGCAGGATACAAAGTTAACACAAAAATCAGTAGCCTTCCTATATACCAACAATAAACATACAGAGGAAAAAGTAAGAAAACAATCACATTAACAATAGCCTCAAAATTACCTTGGAATTAGTCCAATCAAGGAAGTGAAAAGCTTTTACCATGAAAACTTTTAAGACACTGAAAAAAGAGAGTGAAGATACCAGAAGGCGGAAATACCACCCATGCTCATGGACTGGCAGGTTGATAATGGATATAGCTTTCCAGCCAGAGGTAATCCCCAGATTTGATGCCATACCAATCAGAATTCCAATGCAATATCCATAGAAACTCAGAGAAGATCCTTAAAATTGATACAGAATCACAGAAGACCCCAAAAAGTCAAAACAACCCTGAAAAATAAAAATGCCAGATTTACCACCAAACCTGATTTTCAGTTACGCCACAGATGCCTAATAATCAAAACAGCATGCCACCAGCACATGCAAATTATTAATGAATAGGGAAAAAAACAAGACCCAGCTATAAGTCCTGACCTGTAGCCACTTGACAAAGCTGTTAAAAAAAAAAAAAACAGTGTTGAGAAGACACCATCTTCAAACAGTGGTGTTGGGAAGACTGGATATCTATGTGTAGAAGAATGAAACTTGGTCTTTTTTTTCTCTCCCTTCACACAAACCAATTCCAAATGGGTCAAAAATCTCAATGTTAGACCTGGAACTGAAGAAAGAGTAGTGGGTCCACTTCAGGATGTGGCTCAGGTAAGGACTTCCTGAGCAGGACTTTGGAAGTGCAGGAAATAAGACCAATGATCAACCAGCACGAAATCCATGGAGTTCAAAGGCCTCTGTGCTGCAAAGGAAACAATTGACTGGTAAGTCAAAAGAATGGGGAAGATTCTTTGCCAGATATATAATCTGACAGAATATTAGTGTCTAATATACAGGGAACTCAAAAAACTAAACATCAATAAAACAAACCAGGTTTTTGTGTGTGTGTGTTTTGGTTTTTTTGTTTTGTTTTGTTTTTGTCTTTTTTGGTTTTTCGAGACAGAGTTTTTCTGTAGCTTTTGGAACCTTTCCTGGAACTAGCTCTTGTAGATCCGCCTGCCTCTGCCTCCCGAGTGCTGGGATTAAAGGTGTGCACCACCACCACCTGGCTAGCAAACCAGTTTTTAACCTGGGCTAGAGAACTAAACAGAGTTTGGTTGGTGGGAGTGAAAATTTTTATTAGCCGCTGTGGGAATTGGTGTAGCAGTTCCTCAGAAGACTAGAAATAGATCTACTCTATGACCCAATGATACCACTCCTGGGCATAAACCCAAAAGACTGTTTCCTGCTATAGAAACTCATGACCATCCATGTTTATAGTTGCTTTATTCACAATAGCTAGGATATGGAGATAACACAGATACCCATGAATGGATGAATGACTATGAAATGTGTACCTTACACAGTAGAATTTTATTCAGCCATAAGGGAAAAATGAAATCAAGAAATTTGCAGGTAAAAGGATGAAGCTGGAAAACATACTGAGTGAGCCCAACACAGATCAGAAAGAAATACATTCTCACTAATATATGGATCTTAATGTTGAAGCTTTCAGTGTGTGCACTTAATTTTGAGTACCTTTAAAACCTATAAACCCAGAAAGGGACCATGGTGGAGAGGGGAAAGGAAGATCTTAAGCAACGGGGCAATATAACAGGTAATATGAAGGAGAAAATGCAAATGCTGGGGAGGAAGTTTTAAGTGGGAAGGAGAATGGGCAGGGGAGAGCAGATGAGGAGGTTGAGGAAAGGATAAGTAAGTTCTAAGGATGTTGGAAAAAGCCACATGGAAACCTATTTTATAAACTTCCTAAATAGCTATCAGCATAGCAAGATATACCTATGGGCACTATGTTGGCTAATGGTGACTGTCAACTTTATTGCGTCTAGAATCAACTAAAACTTAAACTGCTGAACTTTCCTGTGAGGAATTTTTTATTCAGAATCTTTGAAACAAGAGCTATTACAGATCTGAGCCACACTTTCTGGTGGCTGCCTACATGAAGGCATATGGAAGAAGGAAACTGCTGTTTGCCTGCTTGCCCTCACTCTTGTTTCTAAGTCCATCTGTTGTTACAATGTTCCTTCACCAATATTAGAACCAATGTCTTTGGGATTCCAGTGTAGACTGAAGACCAGAGTCTTTCAGACTTTCAACATTGGATTGTGACTGCTGAGACATCCAGCCTCACAGACTTTAGCTTGTTTACAATGACCATATTCTTCCTCTCTCCATTTTGCCAGCCATTGCTGTACTACCTGGAATACATGTTATAATCCAGCCTAAGAAATCCTGTTTAGCATCTTCATATCTATCCTGTCAGTTCTGTCCTGTTAGAGAACTAATGTAAGCACAGTCGTGGCATAAATGCTAGGGGGATAACCAATCACTTTCCAGTTGGGTTTAAGGCATGCACCACAGGAGGACACACATGCCTTAGTACTGGGAATCTGGCCAAGAACCCTTTGTTGTGGAGCTCACAGACCTCAAGGGTGAAACAAACAGCCCTCTAAATTCATGTTTCTCTGTACACCGATGAGTACAGATTCCATCAGAGAGATCTCTTCACGCAGTGAATGGTGGCTAAGTTAATGCAGAAACTCATAACTGGTCCAAGGGAAGAGACAAAGTGACTGTGGATACAGTCACATGTTGGACATATTTATCACACCCCCTCCCCAAGGGACTGTCGCGGAAGAGCGTTGTAAGAGTCAGATGTTAGGGATGACCGGAGCAAAAATACTGCCTTATGGATGTAATAGGACCTCTACACTTGTGAACTGAGAGAGATGAAGTTGCCTGTAAAAGGGCAAGTCAGTCAACATTCTAGCACGGGATGGGAAGGAATTCATGATTCCCCTCTAGTTAAAGAGCCATGAGCAGTTGATAGCTTCTGGGGAAGGGGTAGTCAGTTTTCTTTAAGGATGTGACTCCTAGGAGGTTGACCATGCTCCAGTGGATGACTCCAATGTCCAGATGTATATGGACAGGACTATTGGAATCAATGGGTTATTAAACTTTAAAAAATAGAAGATATAAATTTAAAGTGGATCTGGGAAGTAAGCAGGGTGGATCTCCAAGAAGTTAAGGTGAAGAGTTGGTTGTGAATATGATCAAAATACATTGTATGAAAATCTCAAAATATTAATAAAAAATATTTATTTTAAAAAAGACTGAGCTGTTCTGGGGACCTGAGATTAGGGAAGAACCAAAAATCAGAGAGGGAGTTGTGGAGAGCAGAAGGGCCAGACTTTGAGAAGCTAAAGGTCACAGGCAGCAGGAGGCTCAGCTCAGGCAGGTAAATGGATTAACAAGAAAAGATAACCCTCTTCTTGATGGTTAGGATCAGATCTCATCAGCTAAGGATCATTCTGGAGTTTGGCAAGCTGAGCCTGAGGCCAGGCAGTGGCTCAACCTCTGGAGCCACCTACCTGTTCCTGCTGTAGAACTGCTTAAGTTCCATGAACGTACTTGATACACCACAGCTTCATTCCTTTAGCTGGTGACTAATACTCAAAGCTCTTGAAAGCTAGAAGACAGGTCCTCTGCCAGACCCCAGGCCTCTGGTTGCTTCTCACACTCCCAGTGGCCTTGGGAGACACACATCCCAAAATGAAAACAATAGTATCCCTTGGGGGTAGCATCTGAAGAGTCTAGGGAGGGTGATAACCTCACTCCACCCCATTTCCCCCTTCCTCCCCCCCTCAATCTACAGACTACAAATTTAAGTGTAGCCAGCAGAGGCCTCTGGTACTCAANNAAAAAAAAAAAAGAAGCTGTAAAGTAAAGAAAGACAGAGCCAGCAGATGCCAAACACTTCTCCAGTATAGACTCACTGGGCAGTGCACAGGCCAGGCTCTCAAAGTCATCTTCATATGCACAGGAAATTGGAGACAAGCCTAGAATGTATGAGATCCTACCTTCAAATAAATGAACAAGAAGTCAGAGAGATTTCAAATCACCCAATGAAACATTTCAAAGTGTTAGAAGAAGGAAGGAAGAAGAAAAGGAGGGACAGAGGGAGGGAGGGAAGGTAGGTCAGGGAAGAAATAAAGAAATAGAGCCTAAAAGAACAATACATGTACTCAATCAAAAACCCTAAAGACTCCACCAGAAAACTCTTAGAACGGATCATTTTTATTGAGAGAATTTCCTATAATATATGCTGATCTCCTCTCTCACCTCCCCAAAGTCCCATCTCCCCAACCACCCAACTCCATGCCCTTTCTCTCTCTCTCTCTTGAAAAAAAGGCCAACAAACAAAACCCCCCAAAAAATTAAATGAAGAAACACAGACAAAGAAAACCCATAAAAACACAAAACAATTATCATTTCAGTGAAGTGGCAAAAATACAAAATTTTCCTACAGAGATCCATAACTTTTCTATATGACAATAAGAAATCTGCAGGAAAAGAATTGGATGGACGGAATGCTGTTCAAATAGTTTAAAAAGAAAATCTTAAGAACAACCCTAATTAAAGGGTAGAAACCTTCCAAATGAAAACTGGGAGATACCGAAGGAAGAAATTGGAAAGGACACAGTAGAGAGCAAGTTCTCCCACAGTCACGGATTGGCAGAATTGATACTGCTAAAATGTCTGTGCTATCAAAAGTCAGTTCAGATTTAACAATCCTCATCAAAACAGTAAGGATAGTCTTTAAAAAAGAATTCTTTTAAAAAGACATTCTAAAAAAAAAAAGTCCTAAAGCTCCTAGGAAGACACAAAAGTCCCCCAAACAGCCAATCAATCCTTATCATAAAGAGCAGTGCTGGGAATGCCACTGGTGGCAGGCGTAATCCCAGCACTTGGGAAGCAGAAGAAGATCTCAGGCTGGGGATGGGGCTAAGAGCACTGGCTTCTTTTGCAAAGAACCTGAGTTCAGTTCCCAGCACCCACTTGGCAACTCACAACCATCTGTAACTCCAGCTCCAGGGAACCTGATGTTCGCTTCTGGTCTTCACGGATACACACACACACACACACACACACACACACACACACACACATGCATGCAGGCAAAACACCCATGCACATAAAATAAAAATACATTTTAAATGTTTTTAAAAGAAGATTCTCAGGTTCAGGGTCAGCTGAGCTATGTAGCAAGACCCTGTCTCACACGCTAAGGACAGTGTTTTCTTTCATTGTTCCTAGGAGGTTGTAAAAACTAGGAGTATTTGGGGGTTGGAGAGATGGCTCTGCAGATAGGAGCACTCGCTGATCTTGCAGAGGACCTGGACTGGGTTTCCAGCACCTACTTGGCTAATCACAGTTATTTGTAGCTCCATTTCCAGGGGATCTGACACTGTCTTCCAGCCTCTGAGGACAGCAGGCATGCACAGGGTGCGTATACATATATGAAGGCAGACACTCATACACATTAAATAAACTAAACACATTTGAAAAACAAAATTGGATTATTTCTTCCATGAAAATTTGGTTTAAAAAAGTCTGGAAGCCACTTGGGTATGAACTTTTCTATATAGGAAGATTTTTTTATAATCCAAAAGTTCAATTTATTTAATAATTACAGGGATATTCAGGCTTTCTGCTTTTTCTAGAGTCAGTTTTGAGTAAGTTGTTTGGATAAATTACAGTTTTCTAATGGTAAAATCAAATTTAGATGAAACCCACCAAGTGGCTGGAAATATCCTCTTGTTTTCTATGTTACGTACAGGATTTAGGGTAACATTGCCATTTACTCGTGTCTTTTGTTTCTTTCCGGCCAGCCTCCGCAGGGTTGGCAAACTATTTCGAGCCCTTTACAGTAATGACTCTTATCAGCGGTGGAGATCAGTTGCTCAGATCCTCCCAACGTGGTCTACTCCGCGTCTTTAACTTAATACTCTTCAAGTTTCACCTCTGGGAGATGTAGCCATCTCATTTTGGTTTTAGCTTTGTTTCTCCTTAGGGAAGAGCTGTTGGGTACCTCAGCATATGGTCATTAGTCATCTTTTGGGAAATACCTGCTAATGCTTTTTGTCAGTAATTTTTTTTTTTTGAGACAGGGTTTCTCTGTCCTGGAACTAGCTCTTGTAGACCAGGTTGACCTCGAACTCACAGAGATCTGCCCTACCTCTGCCTCCCAAGTGCTAAGATTAAAGATGTGCGTCACTACTGCCTGGTCTTGTCAGTAATTTAAATGGCTTACTTTTGCGATGATTGTTTTTGTGGTTTGGTTTGGTTTTTCAAGACAGGGTCTCTCTGTAGCTTTGGGGCCTGTCCAGGAACTAGCTCTTGTAGACCAGGCTGGCCTCAGACTCACCGAGATCCACCTGCCTCTGCCTCCAAGTGCTGGGATTAAAGGCGTGCATCACCACCGCCCGGCTTGATGGTTGGTTTTGACGTCGATTTGCCACAAATTAGAACCACCTGAGTAGGAAGCCTCACCTGAAGACCTGTTCTGAGACTTATGTGGGAGAACCTGGCCCAGATGTCCGAGGGCAGAAGGAAGATGATTCGCCTTTTCCTTGCTGGCCTTCCCTCTTGCCACTGAGCTGATTGACCCCATTGTTGTAGATGATGACTCCTTGACGGATATCAGTTCTAAGGTAAGGCCTCTGTCACTGACTAGGACCCTCCAGGCAGCTTCCAAGTTTTATGTGCCACAGTAGGACTGCGGAGACTCTCAGCTTACTGCATTGAGCAACTAAGTACCAAATTGTCGGCCTCCCCAGCGTGAGACAGCTACTGTGGAGTTACTTTGACTGTCCGAGACGGCCAGCCTTGAGGGTTAAACAACCACTGGGTTCACAGCCTCTCAGGTGTGAGAAAACTGTTGTTATTATTTTAGCATAAGCCAATTTAGTAATATATATATTAATGTGTGTGTATATATATGCATACATATGTTCCTCTAGACAACCCTGACTAATACAAATTAAACACAACAGTGTAGGACTCTTCAACATGTACAAGCTCCTATTCTGGCTGCTCTGCAGCTTAGGCCCAAGTGGCTTTTGGTCCTGGTGTTTTATCGCAGCAGCAGACAGTAAACGAGAACAGAAATTGGTACCAAGAATGGGGTTGCTATGATGGACCTGACCATGTGGCTTTCATGCCTTGGACTGTTTGAGGGAGAAAGAATAATTGAGTGCGCCAAGCTTAGTGAGCTGTTCTGTGAACATGAGTCGTGCAGAGAGTAAAGCAGATAATAAAACCTGGCTTAGGAAGCTTTAGAGGGAAGTTTGAGTGTTCCCTGAAGACTCTGTCAGGACCCTCTGTGTGATACATCTGAATTCGGAAACACGGCAAGTGAAACTTGTAGTTTACGAGGACAATAGATGCTGATCACCTGGAGCTGAGGATCTGTGAGTATTAAGAGTCCACCATTATTCTGGGGAGTATTCCCAACAGGCTCGGGCGGGCCCACATCTTCAGCTTTGCCGCCGAGGCTCACACAGCTTATCTATCTTATAGGCTCAGCCTCGCACATCTGCTGTTATCCTTGGTGGGAACCCTACAGTCTCGGCATCTCCAGTGTGCTGGACTCTCCACGGCAACTTAGACTGCACCTTCACCAGCAGCCTCCTGGCTCTCCTGCAGGGACTCTGACCATGCCACATGAATCCAGGCCTCAGCTGCTCTCTACAGCTCCTTCAATACTTCAAAACTAGTAGCCTGTGGGAGACACTCACACCTTATTTACCAACCTCTGCTGGCAGTTTGATGTGCAACCCTGGCCTCCTACGGACCATAGCTTCTGTACCAATTACTTAAATCACTTCTATATTCTGGATTTGAGACCTTTATAAGATGTCTACATTACAAATAATTTCTTCTAGAAATGAGCCTATTTTTCACTCTCTTAATGGTATATGATAATAAATGAAAGTTTTTAATTATAATAGAGTCCAAGTCATCAATTTTCTTTTAATTAAAATTTTCTATCTTTTTGAGTTTCATCCATGAGTACCATATTTACATCATTTTCCCTTCCCTCCCCATCTCAAATTACATCCTGTCTCCCAGTTCTCTCTTGAATTCATGACCGTGTCTATGTGTGCGCGCGCACACACGCACACGCGTGTAAAACTACTTAGTATTCCTCACACGTGCACATTTAAAGCTGACCACTTGGTGTTCAAAAACCAATCAAGGCACTCATCCCAGAAAGAAACCGATTCTCCTTCTCTCCTCAGCCATTGATTTCCTGTAGGTCTACGTCTAGGGTTGGGGCCGAGGGAAATAAGTCCCATCCATGTTGGCATGTCAAATGGTGTAGTTATTAGGTAGGACTCCCATAGTCAACCATATTGCTGATATTTCATGGGCATAGCACCCTTGCCCTATCAGGCGATACTATCTCGACAGCTAGTGACCCACTGGCTCTTACGGTCTTCCCACCACTTCTTTTACGATATTTCCTGAGGCCTAGAAATCGGGGTTGTATTGTGCACGTGTCCATTGAGGCTGAGCTCTTCGTGGCCATTTAGTCTCTGCCTTCTGGCCAGTTGCAGGTCTCTGTCGTTTCCTGTCTGCTACCAAGAAGCAGCAATTTGGTGGAGAGCGAGAGCTACACTTACCTGTGGGTAGAAGAATGAGTATTTAGAATACAGATAGAAACTCTGTTGCTGCAGAAAATGACAGTAGTGGCTTCTCCTTTGGATCAATGCCTCTCCAGCTGCAGGGAGTTGGCTGGGTTTATAGCATGAACTTCCACCTGTTGAGTAGTCCTTGAATCCAATTAGATAACTGTTCCTTACCCCAAGATATAAGTGCCCCTATTAAACCACCGCGGATCTTGCCAGGCTAGTCACTGTCATGGTCTACAGTCTTCACAGCTGAATAAGACTATTAATTTCTTCACTACCTCAGCAGCCTACATAGGACCTTCAGATTCTATGAGGGCTAGTTCCCAAGGACGAGGATTCCAGGTCAATGGCAGCTCAGTTCCTCCTAGTCCTGTATCCAAAGTATGCAGTGTCTTCAACAGTAGGGTTTT
Organism: Bramus lutescens; assembly: GCA_001685075.1. Lineage (NCBI taxonomy): Eukaryota > Metazoa > Chordata > Mammalia > Rodentia > Cricetidae > Bramus > Bramus lutescens. The sequence continues at coordinate 121,265 of LOEQ01002181.1, read as the reverse complement.
CCATTCTAGTTCTGGGAAGGCAACCACGGGAAAATGACAATAGCCTGTCTTGTTTCGGCAGTTTCTTGGGCTGACCAACAACTGGAGGGGGGTCTCCTTTGCCTGGTAGTAGAGGTTTTTTTTTATTAATCTATGACTTTAAATTTTTTACCTTATTAATTTACAAGTGTGAGTGTTTTGGCTGCATGTATGTCTGTGCACCTCATGCAGAGAATGCCTGCAGAGGCCAGAAGAGGCTGAAGGGTCCCCTGGAACAGGAGTCACAGATGGTTGGGAGCCACCATGTGTATGCTAGGAGTCAAACCCTGATCCTCTGTAAGGACAGCGAATGCTTTTAACTGCTGAGCCATTTCTCCAGCCCTTGTCTATAACTCTTAAGGGAGCATTGTCACTTAGTATGGTGACACACACACGTGCACATTAGATGTGTAGAGATCGCAAAATTACGTTTTCCTGGGGCTTTTTCAGACTTCCTTTGTGCCCTCTCTCTCTCTCTCTCTCTCTCTCTCTCCCTCCC
>LOEQ01002181.1:99812-111273 GCA_001685075.1 Bramus lutescens | reverse complement strand
CAGGCTGGCTTCCCTAGCGGGGCCCAGACGGAGCAGCAGGGAGGTATCCTTGCAGCACCCAGTGGCGAAGCAATGCCAAGTGTGGCCCAGCCCGGCCCCTTACCACACAGAGCATGCAGTGGCACTCACCAGTTCGATGTGAGTCAGCTGCTGGGCCAGCACCAGGGGGTCACTGCACACACCCAGGATGTCTTTCTGGGCGGCTGGTGGCTTGGCCTTAAGGATAGGCCCTTTGTCCACAACCGGTGACCGGAGCTTCTCTCGAAGCTCCTGGAGCTGGCTTCGGGCAGCCAGGGACAGCAGCAAACTTTGTATCATTTGGGCAATGGCTTTCTTCACTGTGCCATTCTCCTGTGGGGGTGGGGGGTCAGGGCTTTATCGAGGTGCTGGACTGGATTGGCAGCATTGCCACCACCATCACCACAGAGAACCATCTCCCTTCTAGGCTGTGTCTGACCTTCAGTTCCCACCCTCCTACCAAAGCCTGCATATACATTAGGGCCCTTGATGATAATGTGGGCCACTGCAGGGGGAGGGGCAGAAGGCAGGGCTAGGGCTTAATTTGTGGGTCTGAAAACAACTTTCCCAGAGGTTGTCAGCACAGCTGTTGCTCCCTGCCTCCCATGGCAGGAGGAACCCAGAAGGCACCAGGAAGGGTTTTGTCCCTAGCTGTGGTGTCCTAGACTCCCTAGCCTCTCAGGAGTCTCTCCCCAGGCTTCCCTACCCAGCAAACAGGAGCTACTAAGCTTGGGGCTCTTCATCTTCAGGAGAGGCCTTACAGCTCCTCAGCTCTTTCTACCAAGGCCAAGACACGTCTGGGAGCCAGGAAGAGCAGACAGGTTCCTAGAGCTACCCAGAGACCCCACCCAGGCACGAGGATGCTGAGACCAGGATGGAGGCAGTAACTGCTGTGATAATGCCTGGTCCACCCAGCCCATTGCTGGCCTGCTAAGCTGTTGTCTGTAGGTACCACCCTCTTACAGGTCACAGGAAAAGGGACCTCATATGAGGATATTCCTGCAGAAACTGCCTCCCCCAGCCACCAAAAATACTCAAGAAGCCTGGCAAAGGATCAAAGGAGGACTTCACCTCATCGCACTGAGTGACACGGTGTGCGATGGCCTTCAGCTCAGCCATGGCCTTTTCATCCTGGAAGTCGTAAGGGAAGGCCTCTGTCCACTCCTTCAATAGCTGCACAATCTTGGTAGAGAAGGACTTCAGCTTGGCCTGGGACAACGGGGGAATGTGTAAGACTCCCAAGTCAGAGGGAACCATAAGGTGGCAATAGTACACGCTACCCTCTGCCTTAGGGCCATGTCCCTTCCCAGGCCCTGTGCTGGGCACACAGCCCCTGTGTGTATCCAAGGTTTTGCCAAAGCTACGCTACAATATGTGTCTCTTGTTTGTTTCTCATTTCTCTGAAGTGGACTTTTTCACTTAAATTCACCTTTAAAAAAAACAAAAGACACCACTACCATGACAGAAAAGTAGTTCTGCTTGCTATAGTTAAACATTACCCATTTAAAACAGCAAGAAAAATCACATTAGATGCAAAACTGCTCTGCCCCTCTCTCCCAAAGTCCTGGGAGGAGATGTAGCCTTGAGGAGGAAGCCAAGTGGGACCCTGCACCTAGCTCTAAACTCTGTGTCTCTGTCTGTGTGTGTGTGTGTGCACGCACGCACGCACACACACACACACACACACACACACATGCTAGTGTGCTGGGCAAGGCTGTTTATTCTGTTCAAAAATGTCTGTGTAACCTCTGCCCCAGGGAGGAGATCAGAGAGACTAAAGACACTCAACTGTGCCCACACAGGCCAAAGCCCTCTGACACTGTCATGGCTACTACCAGGCCCTCGTTGGCCTACCACCATCACCACTGCCCAAAACAAGCCATAGTATTGTCTTCAAGATCCCTATTGCTATTAGGACTCACTCTCCTCAGACCCAGCCTGCATCCCATAAGGCTTTACCCAGCTCAGAAGGCTGGACCACAGAGTGCGGGTGAGACTGTACTCCAGTGCAGACCTGCCAGCTCCTGCACAACAATGCACTACCTTTCTTCTGTACCAGACCCTGGACAGACCCATGCCCCAGGGCATTGGAGTGACAATGGCTTCCTGACCGATGTCTGAGTCCAGAAGGACCTAAGAGTCCAATGGGACTACTGGATGGTCCCATGTGAGCAGTTGTTATCCTGAGGGCACATCCACCTGATGCCTACGGAGGTGGCAGTGACCTATAAGACCAGTTCATGGAACTGGGCACTGACCAGAAGGCCAGCTATCTGTGGGACCCGCCCCAGGAGGGTGCAAACCCTGTCACAGCTATTAGTCCCAGCAGCTTAGCTTTAGGTTCTACCTCTAGACCTGAGGGGCCACTCTTCAGGGCTGCAGCAGAGCTGAGTAGCTCTGCCTACACTGGGCCTCCAGGCTGACCCATACCCTGACTACTTTCTCTATTCACTAGGAGACAAAGGGCCACCTGTCCCCTCTGTGGCTTACCTTCTCAGACCCAGCCTCCAGCTGTTGCCTCTGCTCCAGGCAGATCTGCCCTACTCGAGCCAGAAGATCATGAGGGGGCATGAAGACTCGAGAACTCAGGAGAAATGTGAAGATGTATGTCCTCTGAAGGAAGGAGGGGGTGAATGACGATCAGATTGCTGCCACAGGGGTGCCCAGTTGTACCTGGCCTGGCTTTTCCTGGGCCATCACCCTGGGCCTTTGCTTACACGGTTTCCTTTATCTTACACGACCCTGCTTCTTCTACTGTTATGTCTGCACACCTAGGAGACACCGTTCTGCTGGAATTCTCCCACCATGATGGGGGTCCCACCCCATGATGGGGGTCCTCCAGGCCTGGTCCAAGCCAGATTGAAAGGCTTAGGTGACACAGCCTGGAGCCAATGGTTCTCATGCCTTGTGTCTCCCATGGGTCAGTTGCTACAGGATCTTCACAGGCTCCTGCCCTGTAGGCAGGTGGGACTGCAGGTTGGAACCCTTTGTGGGACTCTACCCCACTTGGACCTCAGTCCACCCCGTTTGGCTGCTGTAGGCTGGACTGCCTAGATCCCTAGGCCCCAACCCCATGCCATTAGGACAGGAATTTACCTGCTCTAGCCTAAGGCCAGCTGGGCTAAGTCAGTAGGCAGTGCACACAGACAGAAGCATGGCATGTTCATGCCATAGGAGCACACAAGGATACTAGAGGGAGCTCCCTGGAACACTGGGTATTCCTCCGACCCTATAAACCTGCTGTGACCTGTCCCGAGCTGTACAGCATGAGCACCCAGATACCCTAACCAACGGGTGAGACCCTCAGGGTCCACCTGACAAGCAGATGACTCAAACATGTAATGAAAAGCTCCTAGCTGTTACGTTGGGAGCATAGCCCCAGCCCCCTGGCATCCATCCCAGCTGCCCTGGCCCAGGAGTTGCATTGCTCTGGACTCCAAATCCCAGCATGCCAGGTCAGGACCACTCCCACAGGGTATTTAAGTGGGCTCCCAGAGAAGAAACATGTAGTTTCAGGTTTGCATGTGCTCCCCGCTTTCCTATCTCCCGGCCATGCGCTCGGCCACCCTAAAGTGCCATATTTAATAAGACGATGGGCATTTTGATGTGGTTTTATCTGACCTAATTAGATTTCTTTGTGCCGGCGGAGCTGCCCATTTTAACATTTTTTCTTAACACTAGCCATCTCCAGGGAGTGGAGATCTGGTGTGTGTTCATGGCATGCATGTGCTTAGCATGTACCCGGGGAGGGAAGATCAGGAACTCTGGAGAAGAAGTAAATGCACTGTAGGTCTCCCCTCTCTAATTCCTGGCCTGTTATCCACTTCCTGGGAACCTGGGAGGGGTGGCATTCCAAGGCACAATGTCCTGAGAACCGGGTGACAGCATGCTGAGCCCCTCTGTGATGGCCCATATGGGAACCTTTCCTTGCTTTGGCACAAGACCATGGCTCCATATCACAGTCAGTGTTGAGGGACTGTGGCCCTGCCCTGGGTTTCTCCAGGACCTAGGATTGTTCCTCTTGGCTCTGTCCCAGTCTCTCTGCAGCCATTTCTGTGTCACCAACACCATCGTCAGCCCTGACTAGTCTCCGACAGGGCTTACAAGATGGATGGAGGACAGGGAAGGTTTGTCGTCACAGAGCCCAGGGAGGACAGGGATGGCCTTGCAGGTGGAGAAGCCAAGCTGGCCCAAGTGCTGCCCTTCAGAGGCAGCTAGAGGGGCTGGAGCTGTGGCTCAGCAGTCAGGAGCACTGGCTACTCTTCCAGAGGACCTGAGTTCAATTCCCAGCACCCACCTGGAAGTTTGTGACTATCTCTAACTCCAGTACCAGGAGCTACAGGCATAAACACAGGTAAAATATCATAAAAATAAAAAAAAAGATATCTGGGCATGGAGGCACACGCCTTTAATCCCAGCACTTGAGAGGCAGGGGCAGATGGATCTCTGTGAGTTTGAGGCCAGCCTGGTCTACAGAGTGAGTTCCAGGACAGCCAGACCCACATAATGAGACCCTGTCTCAAAAGACCAAAAACAGAAAAAGAAAAAAGAAGAGGCAGCAAGAGAGTAGCTATTCTTCCTACCCTGAATCTGACCACCAGGAGCATGAGGGTCTGCTCTGGGACAGATGGACATGGGCTGCTCAAACAGATAGGGGATCTCAGACAGACACAGGGACTTCCCGGATGAACAGGGCCTGCTCAATGGGACATGCCTGCAGAGCCAGAGCCACTCTTGGTAAGAGATGTCATCCATCAGAGGTGGACAGAAAGCCGAACATGGTGAGATACTGTCTCTTCTGTTCCCAGAATGCCTGATGTCACCGTCGGTTTTGAACTACTGATGAGCAGGGAGAGGGCTCTGGTGTTTCCACGCCTCAGGGAAAGGTGGCTCTTCTTCCTGCAGAACTCATGCTTTGGTTCAGGATGGGCTCCAGGAAGTAGTCTGGGCCACCAGGTCACAGGACCCCCATGCTGGACCCCCTTCAAACTCTCTTCCTCCAGGGGCAGGCCCATTGTATGTCTCTGTTTCCTGCATGTCCTCCCTTATTTCCCTCTGCTTGGAGGCAGCAGGGGAGTCACTGCGGCTTCCACTAGACAAGACTTTCATTGCAGAGTAGAAGGTGAAGACCCAGGAGGCAGCACTGGCCCTGCTGCCCATCCACTCCCTGCTGCTCCGCCCTACTCTAAGCCCTGCTTGGGCCTCCCTCTCCTCGCAGAAGCAGCCTTCCTTGAAGCCCAGGGCACCCCTCCCTGTTCCTTGCCACTCCAGCTCCCTTGGATCCAAGGCACTCACATCAGGATAATAGTCCACCGTTGGGACCAGGTGCTCCATCAGGGCCTCCAAGGATCCAGAAGTGAGGCGTCCATCTTGGAAAATGAGGTCCCTGGAGCCGTTGTTGGCCCCACCTACTCTTTCCCCCATGCCGGGCTGCACCTGTCTGTTACAGTTGGGCCCAAGGATGCTGGAGAAGACCACAGACGTCTGGGGCATAGCTTCCTGGGGAAGAAGAACAAGGGTGTGAGCTCTGTCCTAGGTGGCTGCAGCCTACACACATCTGTCTAGTCTGTGTGCACGGAAGGATGATGAGAAGCCCGAAGGAGAGGCTGCTGGGCAGCTCAGTGGTCCCCCAAGCACTGCAGATCTGATGAGAATTTCTCTAACACCCACTCCGTACACACCAGATCTTACTCCAGGGACCCTGACTCAGTGTAAGTTCTCTGTGTCCTAATCATGGGCCTCCGAGGACCATATCCAGGAGGAGAATAAACTCTAGGGCAAGTCCAGGGAGCCTGTGGTCAAGACAGCCAGGGTGAGGAAGTGTGAACAATGGATGTGGTTTGGATGGATGTGGCGATTAGCTATGCGACTCAAGAGGATAACCAAGGAGCATCCTTCAGGGCAGCAGATGCCAACTTCCTGAGGCTGATGCGTGTGGAGTTTAATGGATCAGTAGGGATAGTGGTCTGAGAACTGGGTTAATCAATGCATGCTGTAGGGCCAGTGTATTGTGTGCTGTTGCCGCTGCTGCTGCTGGAGTTGGGAGTCTGCTCTGAGCAGAGGAGCTAAGGGATATGGCAAGAGAGGCCTTTGGAAGCTGATAGTCTGATTTTGTCGGAACACGGGGAGGGCTTGTTTGGTCAAGTAGCAGCAGAGAGGATGGGGAGCGGAACTGACCTTGGATACGGTGAAGAACCGCTAAGCCTGAGCCTCTTAGCAGCATGACAGAGGGAAGCAGACAGGGTCTGGGGGACATCTGTAACTTGCTTCTGGACATGTGAGATCGGATGCTGAAGCAGGCAGGGCAGCATCCTGGTAGGACTGTTTACTGTGGATGGCCTACCTTACAAGATCATAAGCATCTAAGTCTCTGCTAAGTGCAGGATTTGCCTGGGAGGTGCTTCTGAAGCCTTATCCTGAGGGCATATCCTCCACATGCCCGCTAGAGGGCGCTACCCATACTGCTAGTCTCTCCTCTCATCCCTGGGTTGACACAGGTGGTCACAGGGCGCTGGCAGCTGAGGGCAGATGGAGACATCAGACCATCCAGCCACAATGAAAACCACAGGCAGCACCTGAAGGGTTTGGAGGCGTGGCTCCGCGCCAGCACAGCACCCACCTCACAGGCCCAAAGTCCTCCCTTGATCTGAGGACCCTCATGTTGAGAGGGAGCCTGTTCAGAAAGCAGTGAGGAAGACCCCACACTTCCCCTGGCTCTGTGAGCCCAAACACAGGGTTCGGTGCCAGCAGTGTAAACGCATACATGGCAGAGCCACACTTGCCTCAGTTTCTCCACTGTGCAAAACAGATAATAACCATGGCTACATGACTTCCATTAAGTCACTGACTTTACAGAGTGCTACCCCCACACACACTCAGACACAATCACATACATACACACCCTCCACACCCACACAATCACACACAACTACACTCACACAATCATACACAGTCACACACACCCCTACACACACACACCCCTACACACACACACACAACACTGTACAGCAATGACCTCTCCCAAGAGGCAGTAAGAAGTAGGCAGTGAACCCAGCTTACCTGACAGGGAAACCTAAGGTTTCCTTGGAATTCTTGAAGAAAAAAGAAGCATTTTTGCCACACACAAGTGCAGGAACTCAAGCAAAGCCCCAGGACAAGATGGGAGGAGCCCATACCAGAATGCACCCCTGAAAGTTTAGGTAATCAGTAGCCCCACAGCTGGGCTACCTCACACTTGTTAGGTGCACATCATTTTCAGGCCCAGCCTGGCTCTGATGTATCAGAAACCCAGGGGCAAGTTTGATACTGTGTCCCAGCGAGTTTGCCAGGGATCCCTGGGTCAGGTCTGTGGAGCCCTGACTGGAGAAAGCCTTCATTTTCTTCAGATCACAAAACTGAGACCAGCTGAGGTAGCGTGCAAATAAAGAAATCCTGAGAAATAAAGCACAGGCTGAGGGCTGCATCTCCAGGAGGTTTGGCTGCCTTCTCCAGCCGACCCATGAGGCTAGGGGAAGCTGCACAGGGGCTTTTGTGTCCTTCTACAGGCCTAGCATGGTCCTCAGTGGCCATCTGTACAACCTACACTGGTGGGCTCTTGTCCCCTGCAGCATCCCTACAGGCCTCAGGGTCTCCACAGAGGTCTGGGTGAACCTCAAATTCACACAGTTCTGCACGATCAGAAGGTGACTAGCAGGTGGTAGCCTTGGCCAATAGCACCTCCATACTCCACACCACTGGAGCTTTCCTCTACAGAAGCAACGGGAACTCTGGACAAGAGGTGTTACTGAGGGGAGGGATGGGGGCAGCATTAGCTCTACCTTCCCACTAATCACAAGGACCCTGTGGAGCCCCCATGGCAAGACTACGATATTCAGCCTGCTGAGAGGACCAGAGCCGGGGGTGGGGGCTGCCTGGGTCTCCATATACTGTGATTCTGCGGTTACAGAGGGGACAGTGAGATTTGCCGCCTTTAAAGAGAGAAGTCTGAGGAACCGGTAGGATTCCCTGGGGGCAGCCACGGTTCCCAAAAGGCTGAGATACCCCACCTTGGAATCTGAAGTCTGCAGGAACCACCTGGAGGGAACACATGGCAACAGCTAAGACTCAGCTCTGTTAATGACTGGAAGTGGTGGCACCAAATCATCTCGTTCATTCTGTGCTGTCATACCATTCCTCCCTGACAGCTCGCGCAGAGGCCAAGTCACGGCCGCAGATCCCACAGACAGGTGAAGGAGGCCAGGATGCAGAGACAGCTAGCAGTAAATGCAGGAGGAGACAGGCCTGAGCTGGGATCCTCAGCCTCTGGGAGTCTCTGGGCAGAGGAAGCAGACCTCTGAGGTCTGTTAGGAAGCCAAAGAGCCCCTTATAGGGTGCCTGCACTACAGGTGCCATTGATTGATGCCACTTGCAGGCCACATGCGCACCAGTGACACAGTGAGCCCATCCTGCATGGATTCTTCGTAATGTCAAACGGGGTCCTCTGCCACAGCAAGAGCACCTGGTCTTGTTAAAAAGCAAGATCGTGTTCCAGACCTGAATCTGTCTCTGATCAAGACACAAGGGTGACTCTTGCGTGGGTAAACAGAAGGCCAGGGAATTTACCCCCTGCATACTGCAGCCTCCAGTGCCCTGCCTGGGTCAGCTAAGCGAGGGTCCTGCCACTGTGGCTGTTCACTTGCACACAGGGACTTTTTAAAAGCCATCTTGCTCAGTTTTCACACCATCTGGGGGCAAACTTGGCTCAGGCATTTCCTGAGGGTTTCCAGGTACAAAAGAATATCAGTAAATTCCCTGCAAGGCTCCTAGCTGCACCCAGACCCCTGTGAGGCTGCAACTATTCACAGTCCATCCAGAGGGAGTCTGGGATAGACCTGTACTGGGCTGGCTTCTGAGGCCCACCTCCGCCTCTGCCCCAGCCCAGGTCATACTCTGGTCCCTCTATGCATGGGGGAAAGGCTATGCGGAGGCTGGCTTCACCATTCCTCAGCCCTTCTTCTCCCGTCAAGCAAGAAAACAAGCACTTCCTAATTACAGACCTAATCAGCTCAGTAGAGCAACTCGCAGCCAGACAGAGCAAGTGACTCACTGTCTCGCTGCAAACAGCCCTTGAAAGCTTCTTGATTCCCACGTCAAGCCAGGTGGTGTGAGGGCAGGTCCTGGGATCCAGGCTGCTAATCTACTGGAAGGATCTCTCCTGCCCAGAAAGGAGAGAAACTCTTTTCATGTCTGGGTTTACTGGGCTCTCTGGAGCCACCACAGAGGAGTTCTCCTAGCCTGAAAGGAACTGTGGTTGGGGGAGCAGACCATATCCACAAGACCTTCAGGGTGGGGCGGGCATGGAGGGCTGCCTGGCAGAGGGGAGCCTGAGAAGCCTTTTGCTGCCACCAAAATGGATGAGTTTCAGGCTGGCCAAGTGGCCAGAGGTGAGACAGTCAAAGAGACCGTGTCTAGGCTCCCCTGCCACTGTACCTCACCACAGCTCTACCCTTCCCTGGAGGCTCAGCTACGGTGTCCACTGAGCATTCTTCTTTTTCTGATTATGAAGTGGTTCCTGGGCCCCTGCTGCCAGACTCACTCTTGCTGTCCCTCCCGGGACCAGCACAGATGGCACACACTTCCTTGGGGTGCTCCCACAATGTGTCTACACCCCACCTATGACCATCCAGGCCTCATTTCCTAAGTCCTCTCCCGTGACTGCAGGTCCAAGGCCCAGGACATGGGAGACAGCTTGGGATGGCGATTCAAGAATAGTACCTGATTCCACATCTGGGGTAAAGCTACCAGGCTTCTCTGAGCCGAACGGTGCAGTGGTGGTCCCTGAGTCAGAGCATGGCCTCTGACCTCGGGCTGCAGAGCCATCAACACACACCAAAGCGCTTGCTGCGGCACAACACAAGCAGACCCATTCTGGATGCACATAGCAGAGTCTGGAGCTGCGACAGGTAACACCTTGCAACTTCTACATCTTGTGTGCACATTTCAAGGACACAGAGACCAGTAAAAAAAAATCCAGCCCCTCACTCTAGCTAGTCAAACACTCACAGCTCTGCCGAAGACACCATTGTGGTGTGCAAACACACTCCCTCTCCATGCACTCTGTCTGCTGTTCCCCTGGGACCACCCAACCAAGTGCTCACACACAGACTTCCACTCCAGTTTCGATCTCCGGGGGTCCCGGGGCCCAGAGGAGAGCAGTCATTGTTTAGTTTCTGTGCCCCTCCAACATCCAGAACCCAGAACATGCTTGCCGTGACAGTTCCAAAGTGTCAGGAGGGTGGGGCGCAGAGCCCCACACTTAGCCAAGAGCCAGCTCCCCTCCAGCTGATAGGAGCAGTCATTCCATCTTTGTAAGCCCCAGGACCACAACTGCAGACTGCACCATGGACCCCTGATTGTAGGAAACATAGTAGGATGGAGGATGGCTTCAGGCCCAGAGCAAACATGTGGAGACGTGAGCCAGGTGGGCTGCCGTACAGAAGATGATAGAGATGCCTCCAGCAGGCCCATGCTGAAGTTCGGCCCCAGAACAGCACAACAGCAGTGGCAGGTAGCACAGACAGCTGGCTGTAGCCACTGTGGTGTCCTGGCCACCATTCCTGTCACTCAGATAAAACGCCTGACAAAAGCGGCTGAAGTGAGAAAGGGTTTGACTCACAGAGGGCACACACAGACCCTCATAGCCGAGAAGGCATGGCAGCAGGAGCTTGAAGCAACAGGTCACATGACATCCGCAGCAAAGAGGCAGTGCTTGGAGAATACTGCCCTCCACTTATGAACTCTAGATGGGCTAAGAGACTCTGCTCCCACGCAGGAGTCCTGGGACTGAGAGAGCTGCTGCCATGGAGAGGTCATCCAGACGAGCGGTGCTGCCTTATTGCACTCTGCATGTGTGTGGCATCTTCACATCCGCTCCTGTGCTTGCCCAGGCCTGGACCATTGCTCTGCCCTTTCCCACTCCCGGGTGCTTTTCCTGCTTCCTGTACTGAGGGTGCCCAGGGAGGACAAGAGCTAGTTGGAGTAAGGAAGCTGGGGTGCGGTTTGGTCTCCCAGGGGTCTCATTAAAGACTCAACCCCTTGCTGCCAACATCAGCCTAGTGGGACCCAGGTTTGGGACGGATGCTGACTGCAGAGCAGGGTCAAGTGGCTGCACTACCCCTAAGCAGGCTGCTTCCCTCTCCTGTCTTGGAGCCCGCACCCCACCGTGACTGGACCCATGTTTTGGGTATATTCCCAGGAAACACACCTTCATCCTGTCAACCTCTAACGTGATGCCTCGGAGGTGCCAGACAGCAAGGAAGGGAGGAGGGAAGGGCAGAGCGAGGCTCAGAATGATCATCTGGGGCAGGAGCCTTATCCCTCAGAAGCTCAAGGGTGACAGTAGCCTATTTCAATGGCCAGATCTGGATCCTCAGATGGCTGTGGCCCAGCTACCTGCTCAGACACC
>LOEQ01002181.1:45098-64148 GCA_001685075.1 Bramus lutescens | reverse complement strand
CCCTCCTCTGAGTATGAAGTAGCTAGAGCAGTCACTCCCCCCCCACACACATTGTCAGTGTAGATCTCTGGGAGGGGGTGAGAGACTTCAAGGGACAGGACAGACAAGGAAAGCAAAGGGATTTACTGAGATGGTGGCTTCTTGTTACTGGAAGAAATTGTGAGGAGAAACAGTAAGAAGGCACAGGACCAAGTCCTAAATAGGACCAGTAGAAGAAAGAAGAGGACCCAGAGGCCCTAAAATATTCAAGCTAGCGAGTATGTAGTTGACCCCCAGTCTTAGGCCTCTCCCATCCTGAGGGATAAAGGCATTACTTTCTCTTTCTCCATGGCTTGTGGTCTTCTGTCTTTCCTGGTCTTTCAACTCTTTGTCCATTCCAGGAAACAAACTCAACAATCCTCTTGCCAACCACCAGCACAACCATTACAGCAAGGCAAGGACTCAGGGTAACCCAGAGGAAAAGAGCAGGGAACCTGATGGCCTGGGTAAGAGGCCCCACTAAACAAACACAGGCGCCAACAAGAGGCCTAAGGAGCCTTGCTGTCCGGCCAGATAGCCCCTCACCACCCCTCCCTGAGCCTCTAATCACATCACACCAGGTGGTTCCCTCTTGTCAAGTCCCAGGCCACTTCAGGTATCAGGCTCTTGAAAGAAACTAGATCAGCCCTCTGCTGCCCTCAGCAGCCTCCCCACAGGCCCATAGGGTGGGATGCCAAGGGCTCTGAGACACCAGGAATTTCCCAGCTGGGACTTTCCTCAGCACCCCTTTTCTCTCGGCTGTCAAGACCACAGCTCGGAACCAGAAAAGACTTCCTCAAAAACCCCTGGATTGTTTCCTGTGCAAAATGGGCACAGAGCAGCCTTATAGCCCAGAGCTAGCATCATTATATAAGCTTCCTTGCCCACACCTAATCCATGCCTACTCCATTAGCCTGGAATCAGAGGATCCTCTGAGGAGATTCACCTTATAACACCCTGGTGGGCAGACATGAGCGGCTCTCAATGGGCCGCCACAACTCATCCGCCACTCTGGGGAGAGCGGAAAGCCTGACAGTTAAGGTCCCAGGGCCACAGAGAAGGCTGAAGTGCTGGGAGAAGAGAGGTGATTGCAAGGGGAGACTCCACCCTGTCATTTCCTCCTTTCTCTAGCTCCAGGAAAAGTCCCCAAAGGTTACCACCAGACTGAATTCAGCTTCCTTGGCTCTGCTGATTGGGTTTCCCACAGGAAGGGAGTGAGTTAGGGGCTCAGCTGCAAGGGAAGGGGTAACAGGAAGTGAGGTGGGAGAGAATGACAAGGGAAATTGGAGCCTGTCATTGCAGAATCTGATTGATGTTCCTCGCCAGCTGAGAAGCAAGAATTTTAATACAGTTAACATGTACTATGAATGCTGCTGACACCAACTTAATATTCCTTTCACATGTAGATTTTTATGTTAAAATATTGATGAGCAGGCTTAAGCCTGAAAGCATATGACCTTGTACAGGACCTCATTCCTTTCCCAAATAATGCCTAGGAGTCTCAAATAAAGCTGTAGAGAAGGTGTCCTGCTTTCCTGTACGCTATGTGCCCACTGGGCTTTCCTGTACCCTGTGTACCCAGCGTAAACTTCTCTGGTGCCTCTCGGGAACCACCCAGTGATAAGACAGTGGCTTTTAGCTCCACCCGAATCCTGTATATGACTTACGAAAACAATGAGTTGTGGCTGTCCCTCGAGGGCCCGCACCCACACTTGATCATGACTTACTTTCTCTGAGCACATCTTTTTCTTCCAATCCTCTTGCTTAAGCCCTATATAAAAACTCATTAGTAAACCGGGCAGTGGTGGCGCATGCCTTTAATCCCAGCACTCGGGAAGCAGAGGCAGGCTGATCTCTCTGAGTTCCAGACCAGCCTGATCTACAAAGAGCTAGAGGACAGCCAAGGCTACACAGAGGCACCCTGTCTTGGAAAACAGAAAAACAAAAACTTTAATAAAAGCTCCAATCTCATAAACTTGGTAGTTCTCAAATTCTTTACAGTGATGAAGCCAAGAATCCTGATTCGTCCTGAGTTGAGGTCCCTAAAATTTGAGGGGAACCCTTGAGGCTGGTGATGGTTGCAGTGGAGATCTGTGCCTCCTTTACTTCTAACCCAAAATGTTGGCAGAAGGAATGATGTTGAGGGCATCATTGCCAGTCGGGGTGGGTAGAACCCAGCACAGCTGCAGGGGCTGGGCAGATGAAACCATGAAACCAGCACAAGTGTAGTATGTGTGGCTCAGGCAGGCGCAGGCTATGGCCCAGAGTCATGGGTACTTAGTGGGACTTCAGTTCAAACCTTGGAGCCCGAAGGTCTGGAGCATGGAAAAGTCCAGGCTCACAGTCCCAGATTCTCAAGAGTCAAGTTTGGGCTGAGCCAAGAGGCCATACCAGTCGGGCTTTGCTGCTGCTTAGACTGGGATTGGAAGGCAGAGCTCAGCACAGGACTCAGACACAGGGCATTACCCTTTGGGGTGGGGAAGCAAAAAGATTACCTGTTTCCTATGGGCAATAAAGGCCCAGGAGGCAGTGCTGAGTGTAATGTGTGGAGTTGGGAGTGGAGCGGAGCCTACTAGACGGGGCTGTAGGGGACAGATCTTGGACACTGCTCCACCTGGGACACCTTGGCCCCAAGCTATGAAGAATCTCCACACCTACCCAGAACCCTGGAAGCTTGGAGGGCTCATCTAGCAAGGAAAAGATAGCTGGTAAGGGACACCTTCCAAGCTCTAGCAGGTGGTGGCCTCCGAGAGGACACCCCATGGCTCGCTTGATCATTACATGTGGTGAAGTTTCCCAGGGCCATGTAGACAGGCTCACCCTTTAGGTAATAACCCTTTTAAGCCACAATAGGCACTGACCACCTTCGCAATGACCCATCCCCCAAATCTAATGGCCTCTGCCGGATGTCAGGAGGGTAGATAGGCCATGGCCAGCCAGGTATACCCCGGAGCCTACCCTTCTCATGGAGGTACATCCCACCAAGTGTCTAGGCTCCCTGGTTGCAGGTAAATCAGAAGGGAGCACAGGCTGTGACCCAGGAATCTCTTGATGCCACCTTTGATCGGGTCGTAATCACTTCCTGAAACTGCTGGGTCCTCACACAGGTTTGACCTCAATCCCTAAGGGTTATGACCTCAGACCCAGGTTCCCGCTCCTGAATGCCATTTATAAGATGTCTCACCTAATTCATAGATGTGCTCAGAAACTTGGCTGTGACACCATGAGCCCAGAGTGTTAGGGTGACACACAGGAATGGCCTCAGGAGTAGGCACAATGAACTCAAGAAGTCACTGGCCTCCCACAGAGGACTGAACACAGCTCACAAAGCCACCCCAAGAATATGGTGATGGTATTTGCAGATTCTGCACCATTACTGTTGTCGTCCCCATCCCTGCAATCTGTGCACACTTTTTTGCCTTGTTTTGTTTTTTGTTTTGCTTTGTTTTGAGACAAGGTCTCACTGTGTAGCTCTGGCTGTCCTGAAACTCATTACGTAAACCAAGCTGGCCTCAAACTCAGAGATCCTCCTTCTTCTGCCTCCCAAGTGCTGGTCAGCAGAGCCAGGTGAGGTGGGGTGATCCTAAGGAACAGCTGGGTCAGGTAGGGATAATAGCCTGTGAGAAGCCAATGGGGTGGCCCAGCCTTGTGAGCATGTCAGCCGGGACCAGTCTGAAAACCCATACAATCAAGAGGGAAACAGTGGCTCTCATGTGTCTAGATTCTGCCCCTGGAAGGTTCTGCTGGTCAGCAATACCAGAGATGCCCACTCATCGCCCATAACCCACCCGAGCATCAACCTGCCTCATCAGAGACACAGATGGCTATAGCAGGGTACAGCACAGCCAAGATCCCCAAGCCTACACAGATAATGCAATGCTGGAGTCTGGAACCCCAGTGATGCCAGTTTATCCTCCATGCTCCCTGTGGGCCTCAGCCTGGGCCCTGGGAAAGTGTACTGAGCAAGCTCCTGAGTAGAATTCATCTCCCATCTGTACCTCAGTTCTGGCCCCAGCCCCACATAGGCCCTGCCTCTCTGTGATCTAGATCTGGTGTCTCCTATGGCTAGAACTCTGAGAGCAGCAGCCACCTGCAGACCAGGAAGTGTTCCTTGTATTCTCAGCAATACAATACGCCTCTGATGTCCATCAGTGGCCTCCATCAACCCTTGAGTAAGAGCCAGAGGTATCTGTCCTAGAGCACAGAGAGTTCGTACCCACAGGGAAACCTGAAGCACAGGATGGCTAGAACTTAGCCCATGTCCCCACTAGGCCTCCTACCCCACATCCTCTTCTTTGCCTTCCTGCATGCACAAGCATTTCTGCCACAATGATGCCTATCTTTCAGGGGGAAACCTTCCCCAATGTCAGGTTACAATATACCAAGACTGAGGGGCGAATGAGTTAGGTACTCTAGTGGTTTGAATAAGAATGCCCCATATCTGGTTACCATGGCCCCATATGCTCATATATTTGGGCACTCTGTCTCTAATTGGTGGCATAGTTTTGGAAGGATTAGGAGGTGTAGCCTTGTTGGAGGAGGTGTGTCACCGGGGGCAAACTCTGAAGTTTCAAAAAGCCCACTCAGCTCTCTCGGCCTCTGCCACAGTCACTGTGTCCTCAAGACGAAGGCTCTCAGTGCTGCTCCAGCGCCATGCCTGCTGCCTGGTGCTGTGCTCCCTGCCATGATGGTCATGGACCCGAACCCTCTGCAACCATGAGCCCCAAATTAAGTTGCCTTGGTCATGGTATTGTGTCACACGAACAGAAAAGTAATTAAGAAAGGGACCACCTTGGTGTTTCCAAGTCCATGTGAGCGTCAGGAGATGGTCAGCCGTAGAGCCACCCTCAGTGAACACACAGCTACCAAGCGTACTAAGTCCCCCATACAAGAAGACTAGCAGGACAGATGAGGTGTGCCTGGGAAGGACACAGGGGTGACTCAGCAGTGGAGAGATTGGGGGCTCAGGGGATAGTGCTTTCGAAGGCACTGGGTGCTTATCTTGTTTTTTCTAGTTAAATGTCCTCATAGTAACCAAATGGTCCTGGTGAAGAAACATCACTCATAGAGAAATTTTCCAGATGCATTTGGAAGGAATGACAGAATTAGAAGGGAACCAACCATCTTGCTGAGGATATATGTCATTGGAAGGGTGCTCACCTAGACTGCACAAAGCTCTGGGCTGCATCCCTAACACTTGGGGGAGGGGTCTAGAAGAGAAAGGCATCATCTGGTGGTCCTTCCTGTGGCTCTTACCTGGACCGTGCTTGCCAATGGCTTAAACCATCAGAACAGGGAAACAGGAGTCCATGACCCTCACACTGTGCTCACAGCCACCACAGCTGACACTCTAGATCCTGCTGGAACACGGCATGAAAGGCTGAGCAGCACCACAGAAGACCCTGAACTAAGCAATGTGAGTATCACAAAATGAAGACTGCAGCTGGTGACAGACACCTACAGTCACGGCACTCAGGAGCCTGAGACAGGAATCTCCCTGAGAGCTTGAAGTCAATCTGGGCTATACCGTGAGTGCCAGGCGAGCTGGAGCTTCAGTGTGAGGACATGCCGTGAAACAAAGGGAGAAAGAAACAATGGGGGGGCGGGAAGGAAGAGGGATGGACACCCCCAGCATGACTGAAATATGCACTATAAAGCACCATCTTGCTGAGGATATATATATATATATGGATATATAGATACAGATATGTAGGTACCTGCAATGTTGGCCTCTCACTGTTGCCTAAGTCAACCAACGCAGCTTGTCTACAGACCTGACAATTACCCTTCCTAAACAAGATGCTAAGCAGGAAATGCTGATGACCCCCATGACACAGCCTGGCCACCATCTCTGTCTACAGACCTATAACCAGACGCACATCTCAGCAGGTCCCTCGAGGAGAGGAACACAGGATGGCTTACAAGGAGATCGCTACTTTCCTAAAGAACATCTTACGTTTTCTAATTCCAACAAGCAGAGATCTGGCCACCATATACATGGGAGAGAGTTTCAAGGCTCTGCCATAATGGTGGAAGAAAGTGAAAACTAACCTGGGCTGAATTTATGGATATAAATCTACTGATCAGGAGACTCTGAAATGCTGCAGCACAGATTGTTTTAAAGTGTGCTATCAAATTTTTATGTTTTGTTTTGTTTTAAGACAATGTCTATAGATCACACTACCTTGAAAGTTAACATGTAGACTCAGGGTGGCCTCGAATTCATGGTGATCCTTCTGCCTCAGCTTCCCAAATGCTGGAATTACAGGTGTGAACCAAAACATCCAGCATTAGAAATGTATTTTATTGGTTGGTTAGAGAATGAGTCAAAAGATGGCTACTATGAATATGCTAGAGGTGCCTGCAACCCCTCACTAGAGGTCAAAGGGGTTAGAAATGGAACTGTAGTGCCGGGATGGCTGGGGCAAAATCTACACTTCTGGGAAGTGAGGATGTGCCCGTCACTAACACTAAATACAAAAATCTGTGGCTCAGTCACTAAATGCCTGCCTGCTATGCCAACACAAGGAGGTGATTTCAGATCCCCAGCACCAATGTAAAAGCTGGGAATGGTGGCACGCACCTGCAATCCCACCACTGGGAAAGCAGAGACAGGAGGATCCCTAGGGCTTGCTGGCCAGCCAATCAGTTAGTTCTGTATTCAGTAAGAAAAACTGTCTCAGCTGGGCAAGGTGGTGACACCTTTAGTTCCAACACTTGGGAGGCAGAGGCAGGTGGATCTCTGAGTCCAAGGGTAGCCTGGTCTACAGAGTGAGCTCCAGGACAGATAGTACTGCACAGAAAAAAAGAAAGAAAAGGAGGGAGGGTGTAGAGGAGGAAAAGAAAAAAATTGTACCAACAACATAAGGTGGAAAAAGAAAGGGAAGATGCAAATTAATAAAATTAGAGATGAAAAGCAAGACCATAATAGGTACCAGTAAAATTCAGAAAATTACTAAGCTATTCCTTTAAAATTTACAGTCCACTGAATTAGAAAAGCTGAAGGAAACAGTGAACTTCTAGATACCTATGACACACCAAAGCTAAACTAAGACAAGAGAAATAATGTAAACAGGCTTCTAACAAGCAACTAAACTGGAGCAGTAATAAAATAACCTCCCTGCTAAAAACAGTGCCATCCAGATGGCTCACTGCAGAATCCTGCGGACCCTTAAAGAACCAGCACAAGCTTCCAAAAGCTATCCCATCACACAGAAATTGAAGGAATACCTCCACCCTTGAAACAAAGCCAGTGTCACCCTGCACCAAAACCAGATTAAGACACAACAAACAATAAAGATAAAATTCTGGGCCAAGCTCTCTGATAAACATAAATATAAAAATACTCAATAAGATGCTTGCAAACTGAACTCAAGAATGTATGAAGGGCCCTCGAGATGGCTCAGCAGATGGCCTTACACACACACGCCTGATGACCAGATTCAGTCCCAGAGCCCACAGTGAAAGGAGAGAATGAACTCCCAGATGATCCTCTCTGACAGTTATTCATGTGCTATGGCATGCATATGCCTGTACACACACACACACGTGTGCGCACACACACACATATTCATAGAGAGGGAGAAGGAGAGAGAGTAAAATTAAAATAAAAAAATAACAAATCAAAAAGATCACTCACCATGATCAAGATGGCTTTATTTCAGAGATACAGAGATGGTTTACCATATGTAAACCAATAAACAAACTCCACCATGCAAACAGACTCAAATAGAGAAACCACACGATCAGCTCAGAAGATGCAGAAAAGGTTTTTGACAAACCCAATATCTCCTCATGATTCCCACTAAGGTAGGAGTGGGATCACTTTCTCCACTCCTATTCTTCACAGTGGTTGAAGTCTTAGAGAAATAAGACAAGGGAAAAAAGATACAGATAGAAAAGGTATGGGCTGGAGAGATGGCTCGGCAATTAAGAGCACTGACTGCTCTTCCAGAAGACCCAGGTTCAATTCCAGCTCACAACCATCTGTAGCTATAGTCCCAGCAGATCTGACATCTTTTTCTGGCTTCCTTGGTACCAGGCATGCCCATAGTACACAGACATCTATGTAGGCAAGACACTCATACACATAAAACAAATAGTCATAATTTAAATTTTTAATTAAAAAAGAAATAAATAGGAAAGAAAAAAGTCAAACTCTCCTTATTTGTGGCACCATCAAGGACTTGAAAGATGCAGGGTCAGTGGTTTCTCCCTCATCTCTGTCTCCTAGGTGGTCTGGAGAGAAGATGGATGGAACTTGGTTATAACAAGGTTAATCGAGTGGCAGCCCCAACTGCAGGTGCTGTATTAGACGTGACCTCCTCACCTGTGCTGATTAGCAGATTTCCTGGTACCGGGTAAGCAGCTACTGATCTTGTGAATGCTTTTTTCTCTACATCCACCCAGAGGGACCGCAGGAAGCAATCGCTTCCAGCTAGCAATGCCATCAGTATACGTCCATTGTTCTGTCTCAAGGACATGGAAAATTTCCAGCTCTGGATCATAACCTAGTACACTGAGATCCTGACCACCTTTCTCTTCCTCAAGGTATCACACGAGGCTGGTATAAACTGATGACATTTTGCTCGCTGGACTAAGTCAGCAAAAGGCAGCAACCATTCTGGAGTTGCTAATAAGGCAGCTGCACATCAGAGGACAGGCAATAAATCCAACCAAAATTCAGTAACCTGCACACAGTAAAACTTTTAAGAGGAGGGGAGGAAGTGTGACTTTTGAATTAGTATTTTTTAAACTAATAAAAAAAGAAACTTCTAAGAGTCCCATGGGGCATGCAGGATAAGTTGCTGGACATAGGGCCTTCCACCACCAAGGAAGAAGCACAATGCTTATCGGGCACTGGATTGGGTAAGCAGCACATTTTTTAGTTTGGATATGCTGCTCCAGCCCAAACACCAAGTGACTCCAAAAGCTGCTAGTTTTAAATGATCCCTAGATCAGGTTCTTACTGGTACAGGCTGCTGGAGAGACAGTTTTTGCCACTTTGGCCATCTGATCCAGCAAACCCAACAAGTCTCACAGTGTCAACAACCGCTGGGAATGCTATCTGGAGCATTTGGCAGGCTGCCATAGGTGAATGATAGCAGAAAGCCTAGGGATTCTGCATCAGGGCCCAGCCATCATCTGCAAAGTACTCTTCTTTGAAAAAATCAGTTCTTGACTTGCCACTGGGCCTTACTAGAAACTGAAAGCTTGGTAATCGGCCACCAAATTACCATGAGATTTGCGATACCCTGCATGAGCTGGGTTTATCTGACCTACAGCCCATAAGATTAGGTGTACACATAAGATTAGGTGTACACAATAGCAATCCATCAACAAATGGAAACAGTATACACATGGTCAGGCTCTAGCAGGTCCCAAAGGGACAAATAAGTTATACAAAGAAGTAGCCCAAAGGTGTAGGCCACTACTCCTGCTATAATGCCTTCTCTCCCAAGGCATGGACCTATAGCCATCGTAAGATGTGCTCTTTGACTGGCTGGCTAAAGAACAGAATAGGGCTTGGTTTGCAGATGGTTCTCTACAGTACGCAGGCACCACTGAGCAGTGAGCACTACAGTCTTACACCTGCTCTGCGACAATCCTGGATGACTGTGGTCAAGGAAACCCTTCACAGCAGAAAGAACTGCAGGCAGTGTACACCGTCAGACAATTTGCTTGGAAGGAAAAATATCTAGATGTGAAAACTATAAACTGATATATGGGTTGGTTGAATGGTTGAGAGCTTGGAATACGCATGACCGAAAAAAGTGATGAGAAAGATGTGTGGGGAGGGGCATGGGAGTAGATTTCTCCAAATAGCAAAGGATAGGAATATTTGTACCCCATGTAACTAGCTGCTTGCTACAGGGTGACCTCAACAGAGGAGGACTTCAAACGTTAAGTAGAAAAGATGTCCCTTTCTGTGGACAATAGCCAACCTCCTTCCCCCAGCCACATCATTGCCCAACAGAGTCACGAACGAAGTGGCCAGGGCGGCAGGGATGGAGGTTGTGCAGGATGTGAAGGTTGATCCAGGCTGGATTTAGAATCATCCAGAAAGCACACCTCTGAGTGTGCCTACCAGAGGGTTTTACCCAGCAGTAGTGGGGCACGCCTTTGATCCCAGCACTCAGGATGCAGAGGCAGGTGGATCTCTGAATTCCAGGCCAACCAGGGTCTACATACTGAGACCCTGTCTCAAAGGAAAATAAAAAAAAAAGTTCCCAGCAGAAAGGGGCCATTGAATGGGAACGCGTATGGCATAGCCAGGGGAAGAGGAACAGGCATGGGGGGAACCAAGTGAAGAAGAGGATCAGAGGCCGGAGCAGAGGAGGAGGTGGGAAGAGTAAGTAAGGATGTTTGAAAAATCCACATGAAGGCCTACTATAAGTTCCATGTGCATGTGTGATATGCGTGTGTGTATGTGTGTGTGTGTGTATATATATATATATAGTTCAGGTAGCTATAAAATAATACAATTCTTTGAGGTTTCTTGGTGTCATTTGTCCCTTCTTCCTTCCACTCTTTCTATATTGACCTTTCTTCCCCTCCCCAATTAGAGCCCCTTCCCACATTTTCCCATCCCCCTTTCATGTTACCTGAATTGTAATATTACCCCCGGTCTGTACCCCACCTTTTTGTGACCTTGCAGTTACTCCATGTTATATACCCACATCCGAAGATGAAAGGGAACGTGTGGCCTTTCTCTTTCTGGGTCTGGATTACCTTACTCAGTATAATCTTTTATAGTTCCATTCATTTAGCTGCAAATTTCATAATTTCATTTCTCTTTCCACTGAATAGTATTCCACTGTGTATATGAACCACACTTTCATTATCCACCCACCCACTGAAGGACAGGTTATATCTATTTCTTAGATAGTGCAAATAGAGGAGAAACAGACATTGCTGGGTACTGGGGAGTAGTAATCCTACCATGTAGTAAGATGTCCTTTGGGAATATGCCCTGAGCGGTATAGCTGGGTCATATGATAGATTTATTTTTAGCACACAAAAACCATAGACCATCTAATAAGAATCCCAGTACCAGACATGAAAAACCTCCATTCAAGCTGTTGCTCGGTGTAATCTAAGAGACTCTCAAAGCAATATAGATTATTGCTGCTCCCTTCGGTTGCCTTCCAGAGGCTGAAGGTAAGTCCTCAATGCTGAAGACACGTTACCTTTCAGACACAGAACTTAGAAGATTATAGCTGGACCTGGAAGCCTCCCTCCTATGATCTAGCTTTCAAGTATCAGAGAGGACTATGTAAACCTCCAACAGACGGAGCAATTAATAGTCCTATCCAGCTGTGATGCTAACAACTATAATAATGAACAGCATAGCAAAATATCCCTAAGGAGGTGATAGTGGCATTAACATCTTGGTGGTAACTAATGACTGTGTAATTGGACTTAGGGCTCACTCAATATAAGGAAATCATGCCTGATATTAGAAACCTAGCCAAGTACTCTGGGCTACTATGATCATGGGTCTAAGAATCTACTACTAGTGCTTTGCTAGCTGAATGTAATTCCTAACTGCATTCTATAACTCATCCTTAGACACACAAATGGAGGGTGGCTTCCACCCCTCATCAAAGAAGCTTCTCTTCACAGAAAACAGAGATCATTTCTGAAACCCACAACAGGTCATAATACAGTGATCAATGGACCGTGGGGAGGCCAGCCCCAACTGATACATCTACAACAGATGCCTGCATCTAAGGCTCAGAGAACATCTCAGAAAAGGAGACAGAAAGATTAGAAGAGCAAGAGAAGTCTACTGTGAGATTGCATCTCCTAGATATGACAGAGAAACTATATCCACAATAACACAACTATAGCTGCTTAAACAAGATAAACATTGACAATATCAACAGACATGCTAATGCAGAAGTGGAAAATATTGTGGGGTCACACCCCTAGACAAAGAACTCCAGGTAACTAATGATTGTTGAGAGATGGAGAATTCGCCTTTCCCAGGGATGAGCCCCTGTCTTAGTTAGAGTTTTTATTGTTTCAACAAAACACCATGACCAAAATGCAAGTTGGGGAGGAAAGGGTTTATTTGGCTTCCACTTCCATATTGCTGTTCATTATCAAAGGAAGTCAGGACAGGAACTCAAGTATGGCAGGATCCTGGAGGCAGGAGCTGATGCAGAGGCCATGGAGGAATACTGCTTACTGACTTGCTCATCATGTCTTGCTCAGCCTGTTCTCTTATAGAACCCAGGACCACCAGCCCAGGGATGGTACCACCCACAATGGGCTGAACCCTCCCACATTGATCACTAATTGAGAAAATGCCTTACAGCTGAATCTCATGAAGGCTTTTCCCAACTGAGGCTCCTTCCTCTCTGATTGACAAAAAAACCATCCAGTACAGCCTTGTCAACTCAACACACACACATATTGCTATTAAGTCACAACCATCCCCAAGTTCTCACATCAAAAATATAAATAACTTTAAAAGTTCCATGGTCTTTACAAATTCTAACACATTAAAATTTCAGTCCCTTTAAAATAGCCAATTTCTTTTAAAATTCAAAGTCTTTTAAAATTCAAAGTCTCTCAGTTGTGGGCTCCAGTAAAATAAAAAAATAAACCAAATACTTTCTTACTTCAAGAAGGAAAAATCAGGGCACAGTCAAAATCAAAGCAAAGCAAAACCAAATTCCAACCATCCAGGTCTGGGGATCCACTCACGATTTTCTGGACCCCTTGGAAGGGTCTGGGTCACATCTCTGGCTCCGCCCTCTGCAGCACACACTGCTTGTCTTCCAGATTCCAGCTGCTCCATCCACTGCTGCTGCTGTTCTTGGTGGTCATCCACGGTACTGGCATCTTCAAAACTGCTAGGGTGTTCTGTTGCTATTGGGCTGCACATTCACCAACAGCCTCTCATAGGTTTTCTTCATGGCACCAAGCCTCAACTTCTTTGCATGACACCTTCAGTCCTTGGGCTTCAGTTGCTACTGAAACTTAACCTTTACCAATGGCCTCCCCTGGCCTCCCACATTGCCAAGCCTCAGATGCTTTCCATGACCCTCTCATGCCTTCAAGAAGAGCCCCACTTGGGTGAGTCTCACATACTACCGCACCCAGCTTCCAGCACGTGGTACAACCTTGGCACCGCTGGAACACAGCTTCTCTGTGCTTTCAGGAAACACTTCCCAGAAGATTTTTGCCACAGTGATGCTGGTCTCTTCTTAATCACTGCTAATTTCTTAGCTCCAGCCAATCAACATCAATTTTCCCAGTAATGTAAAGGTTTCACTTCAATGGCGCTGGTCTCTTGCTAATCATGGTTGACACTTCAGCCCCAGCTGACCAGAATGTTAATTCAAAAGGGCGAATGGCCCTGATAGAGCCTTTAATATTGCCTCTGAGATGTCACAAGCCAGGCCTCCATCTTCTGCACTGCTCTCAACAGTTTCACCTTCCAAGCACCTAAAGAACATCCCACTGGGATCTTAACACTCAATGACTTTTCTAACCTAAAGTTCCAAAGTCCTTCCACAGTCCTCCCAACAACATGGTCAGGTTTGTTACAGCAGCACCTCACCTTTGGTACCAATTTGTCTTAGTTACGGTTTCTATTGCTGTGGTAAAACACCATGACTAAAAAAAAACAAAACAAAACAAAAAAAAACAGGCTGAGGAGAAAAGTGTTTATTTGGCTTACACTTCCATATTGCTGTTCATTATCAAAGAATTCCAGACAGGAGCTCAAACAGTGTCTTCTAAGATGTCAGGGCCACTGTGGTCATGAGTTCAGAGCAACTGTGACTGCCTGCTTACATAACCTGCACAAGATCAATAGAACCGACATTCTAGCAAGGATGCAGGAAGGTCACAGGAGCCCCTACTCCTAGCTGAAGCACTAAGGACAGTTGATGGCTGCTGGGATCCAGTGCATGGCCTCACACTTATGCATATATGGGAAGCACTTGAGACTCAGTGGGTTATTCCATTATCAAAAGGAAGACATGAAGTTGGGAGGGAGATTTGGGGCAGAATCTGGGTAGAGTTAGATGTAGGAATGGGGGTCAAATATGATCAAAATGTATTGTATAAATGTATAAAATTCTCAAAGGATAAATTTTAAATATCACACTAAAACAGAACCACTTTGTATTAACACACTACTGAGTAACTGAAATAATTGTTTTTAAGGCTTAGCTGAGAAAAGAAGGCAAACCTCAAGTGTGTGGATGCCATCCAACCGGCTGGTGTCCTAGACCGAATGAAGAGAGAAGCTGAGCTGAGCTCCAGCGTACATGTCTCTGCCTCCTGACCACACAGTGTGAGCACTGGCCTCAGGCTGTGGCTGCCATGCCTTCCCTTTGACGGTGATGCAGGACTGCACCCCAAACTGTGAGCTAAAACAAGCCCTCTCTTCCTTAAGCAGACACCAGCACTGAGTTCCTGGTGTGGTGCCATTTCCAGCGTGACCAGCCAGCAAACCGGTGGCAGAGTGACCACAATGTGCCACTTCCATTGTTGGAAGTCGGTACTTACTTGTCTTATTCTGGGACAGCCCCTTATTCTAGTATGAATTTTCCTATCCTGGTGGTAATTCTTTCACCAAAACTACCATCCATGCAGTTAGAGAACGCCTTTTTCCACACGGCTTCTGACAAGGAACTTATTGTAAAGGCAAGAGTGGGCCCATGCTTGCCCATGCTTGTGGAATGCTCTGATCTTGTCCTAGGCCCCACCAACCTGAAGCAGCTGACATGATCAGCGGGATGGCCTTTTCAAGATGCAGTCACTGTGCCAACTGGGTGGCAGCAGCTTGGAGGGCTGGAACAAGGTTCTCCAGAAGGCCGTACATGTTCTCAGCCAGCATCCACTGTATGGTACTGCTTCTCTAGTAACTAGGAGCAGAAACAGGACTGATGCTCTGCCCACCTTGTAAGTCACTAACAAGGCTTTTGCTTCCTGTTTCTGTACCTTTCTCCTCTGCTTGTCTGGAGTCTGGGCTCCAGTTACAGAAAATAGAACTGTAATTGTCATGAATATTTCTGTCCTATTTTATTTAAAATGTTTGTAGGGACTGGAGAAGTGGCTCAGTGGTTAGAAGCACTCACTGCTCTTCCAGGGAACCTGGGGTTCAATTCTCAGTATCCACCTGGTGGCTCACAACTGCCAACTCCAACTCCAGGGGATCTCAGACTCTCTTCTGGCCTCCATGGGTACCAAGAATGCACATGCTGCACAGACACACATGTAGGTAAAACTCTCATACACATAAAATGAATAAATAAATCAACTTTTTAAAAACATCATGGACTTCATATGTAAAGGTCAGTGAGCTATCTCATTAGGGATTTAAAGACTAAAAAAGAGTATTGTGTGCACATATTCACATATAGTACAGAGACAGATGTCTGTGTTTTCTTCCCCTCCTGTTCCGTTGTCATGTACATCACATCAATTCTGTTGAGATCCATGCTTAAGTATTATCAAATCTATATAATTTGTAAGCTATGGAATATTAAAAGAGAAAGCATTCCTCAAGAGACTGTCATCTATTCTGGAAGGATAATTAATGCATTTTCAACTGTACATGAGATAGTTAGATTATATTAAGTGGAATTATAATGTTGTCTTCATTTGGACCTTAAATATAACATAAGGCAATGTGATTGGGAATCAAGCTGACAAGGGCAGACGCATGATGGTTGGTCTGTCATCTTGACGAGATTTGTATCCTGAGAGACACATCTTTAGGCATGTCTATGAGGGCATTTCCAGAAAAGATTTGCTGAGGGAGGAAGATTCACCCTCAAAGTGGGTGTCACTTTCCAACGGGTGACTCTGGTCACCTGCCTGCCTCCACTTCCTCTCCCTCAGGAAGTGCCTCTGCCATGGTCTTGGAATCTTCATACTTCTAAGATAACTAAATACCAGCAACTCTGCAGGGGGCTTCCAGGTCTTTGGCTCCATAATAAGATTGATGAGATTTCTAGTTTTATGACAGAGCAACTGCCAGGTTTTCTGCCTCTCCAGAGTGAAGATTGGACTATCCAGCTCCTACTATGGTAGTCAAACCAACAAATCATATATGTGTGTGTGTGTGTACATATATGTGTGTGTGGGTATGTATATGTGTGCCCTATATTACCTATATATCCTATATATTGCCCATATATTATTTATTACCCATATAAATATTATATATTACCTATGTTGGCTGGGCACAGTGACTCCTATAATTCAGGAGGCTGAGCCAGGAGTTGACTATTCAAGACTATACCGAGACCCCTGTCTCAGAATAAGTTTGAATTTAAAAGATGGCATCAGTACATTAATACACAGCCAAAGCAAGGAGGCAAACAGGAAAGTCTAGAAGTACCCCAAACACGCAGCTGAGTATGGGGTGAAGGTGATACAGCAGGTCAGTAAAAAGAAGGCAGTTAGCAAGGGGCGTTGGTCACATGGTAGCCACCTGGAAACACAAGCTGGAGCCCTACCAATGGATCCAACAGTCAATTTGAGAAAAAAAAAACATTAGCCTATGAAAAAGCACAAGCGATTTCTTCATAGTTGCAGATAAGACCTTCTTGTTTGTTTGAGAGCTCTGGAATTAGAGGCAGACAGCTCTCTATGACCCACAGAAACTTATTTCACCAGGCTCATACCCAAAATGAATGTTTTTAAAACTCCAAGTCAATTTGAAATCATTGATTTTGCTACCTGTATTTTAAAATGTCTTCAAAAGTCCAGACACACAAAATGAAAACGATACACTGAAGGAAACATTTATAACTCAACCTGAAAGGAACCTGTTTTCTAATATTAAAAGATCTTATATCTGGGTGTGGTGGTGCACACATTTAATCCCAGTACTTGGGAGGCAGAGGCAGGCAAGTCTCTGAGTTTGAGGACAGCCTGGTCTACAGGGCAAGTTCCAGGACAGCCGGGGCTACACAGATAAACCCTGTCTTATAAGAGAAGAAAGGACCCGCCAGCCATGGTGGAGCACACTTGTAATCTCAGTCAGCCCTCAGGAGGCTGGGCAGGAGATTCCATATCCCAGACCAACCCACATTACAGAGTAAGATGGATGCTGTGTCCGGCCGAAATCTTTGTGCATAATAAAAACACCAGGTTAATAATAAAAACACAGGTAGTTTTTTTCAGTGCTGGTGACTGAACCCAGGACTTCCCATGTGCTAAGAGAGTATTTTACCACTGAGCTTTACCCCAGTCCCAGAAGGACCATATATGTAGGAAAAGATGCCCAATCCAATCCCATTCATTACATGAGAAATGGTAACTAAATTAGGATAAGGTGTGTCTCATCCATCAGAGTAGCAAGGAGAAGGAGTAGAGAACAGGCCCCATGCACACTGGAAACGGAGTCTAACAATTTAGTACTGGTATGGTGGACGGTTTGCCAAAATTCCGCAACATGGACAACTGCAGCTTTATGTCACTCTGTCACAAGGAAAGGGCCACTCCAAGATGTGCCAATGTGAACTCAAGGCACAAAACCCCTAACAGAGCCTCTGCCACATAAAATGAAGCGACACATTGCTGTATGTACAGACCAGGAATATCCAGAGGGGATTTCCAAAACACAGCAAGGGCGTCTGGGGCCAGCCTGGAGATGGAGAACCTACTTCCACCGGGACCCGTGTTACTTTCTGAATGCTATTAACATAAACGCAGCGCTAGGATCTGTACACTGAGGAGGGACGGGGGCTGCGCATTCACGCTGGCTTTGCACCATTCTGTACTCAGACCCTGGGAAAGTTGCTCTTCTCCCACCCTCCCATCTGAAGATCAAGGATCAGCTGGTCCTGGGCTTCTCTTCCTCTGCTCCCCGTTCCTTCCAGGCTGCCTCTCCCTTCAGCTTCGAAGGGTGAGGCATAGGGAAGGAAGCTTCACTGGTCTGTTTCCATGGCAACAGAAGGAACAAGAGGCAAGAAACTTAGGCCAAGCCAGCTCTGCTACATCCTCCCTGAATGCTGAGCTATTTCCCCTTTGGAATCGGAGTGGAGGAGGACCCAAAGCTTCACCAGTCCTTTGACTCCACTCCCCCCCCNCCCCCCATGTATGGACTGTAAGGACTCCCACTGTAGATTAACAGGGATCCTGAGGCTTCAGAGGAGTCCACCTAAACCCAGAGCCCTGAACCGAAGGCCAGCCTGGTATCCTGGGCCCAGCCCAAGCAAGTCCATGGCAACTGTCAGGTCCTCTCTCAGCACTTGGCTCTTTGGAGACTACTCGGGTAGGCAGTCTCGGCTTCAGCACCACTAACTCATTGGACAGTCAGATATACCAGGATGTTCATCTCCAGATGTTATTTCACACCCCCCCAATAATCCCAACAAGGCCTAGGCTCGTTTCACAGATGTAAAAATTGAAGTCGAGAAGCACAGAGAAACTCACCCAAATGCCTTACACATTTTTGGCGGCAGAGTTGGGACTGGGAATAAGTGGTTCACCCTCCAATCATGGCTAAGCTTCTCTTTCCTTCTCTTTCCTGCTCTTCCATCCTAACTTAGCTTCCAGGAGATTCAGAGCCAGCCTGTTCCCCACTGGGTTTTCCAGGGTTGCAGCTTTGTACCTGCCCTGTTCCCAGACCCCCACAGGTGTGTGGGGGCAGCTGTCCAGGGCAGAGGGGAGCTAAAGACAAGAGAACAGAGCCAGCCAAGTGTGCAGCCACCCACATACCACAAGTGCAGGCTGACTGCTGCTTAGCGAGGCCCTCCTCAAACCAGGAAGGTATTAGAAAGCTTTTATGGCTCTGTTGCCAGAATCTAAATAACAGTTTCCCTCCCACACTCCCTACTCACCCACACCACTGCCTCCTCCACACCAGCACCACCTCTCTGCCACCTCCACCCTCACCAGCACATCCACCATCACCACCCTCACCAGCATGTCCACCATCATCACCACCACCACCAACACGTCCACCACCACCACCTCCACCCTCACCAACACATCCACCATCACCACCTCCACCCTCACCAACACGTCCACCATCACCACCTCCACCCTCACCAA
>LOEQ01002181.1:21842-32637 GCA_001685075.1 Bramus lutescens | reverse complement strand
GCAGTGCTTAAATGAATACAATTTGTGTGTTGTTATTTGGGGGTATAAGCTAGTCATGCGGGAGCTGACAGGGACGAAAAGCAGGCCCGCTCCCCATTCACTACAGATCCCTGATCCTTGGCCAATGGGGCATGATTAAGATGTCCCATTTAAGACTGAGCGCTCTTGCACGTGCACACATGTACACACAAGTATGTATGTCATAAACCTGGAGCCTCACACATGGTAAACAAGCATGATTTTGCTGAGCTATATCACCAGTCTGCCAAACTTTTTTCTGAGGTGGGGGGATCTTGCTATGCTGCCCTGGCTGGCCTAGAATTCCCAAACTCAAGTGAACCTCCACCTGGTCCTCAGAGTAGCTGGCACTATAAGCATAGGCTCTGGGCAGCCCAGGGTGATGGAGAACTTTCATCCCAAAATCTGAGGTTAACAGCCATGCTCCGCTGTGCCTGGCTTGGTTTTTAACATAATTTACAGCTTAGGATGTAGTCTATTTTAGGCAATGCCCTGTATACCCTTGCAAAGCATGACTAATCCATGCACATTGGTTGGGTGGGGCTGATGAAAGAAGTCCAGACCTTCTAAATTGTTACTGGATTGGATCTCATCATCTGTCCGCTCCTGCAAAGGGAGTTTCTTAAAATCTCTGCTCTGGCCACAGACCAGAAACAACCCCAAAATTCTACAGATGATAGGTGGGTAAATAGGTGTACCATCCCCAACAATGGCATAGTTCTCCACAGTAAAGAGAAGAGCTAGTGTTGAACATAACTTGACTGTTTCTTGGCTGAATTACACAAAAGACACCAAACTCAGAAAAGTTCATCTGCACGATCTTCTTACGTGATATCCTACTAACAAGAAAACTGCAGGGACGGAAAAAGATCCATGGTTTCCTGGATTGGTGATAGGAAAACGCTTGACTAACATGGGAAAAAGCTTGGCTAGTGTGGCAAAAACCTTTAGGGGTGACAAACTGTACTGCCTCCTCATTGATAGGGGTGATCACATGACCCCATACACCAAAAAGAGCACATTTTGCTGTGTGTAAAAAAATTCTAAATTATTTTAATTATCATAAAATAATTGAAATTATTAAACTTTATTAAATTATGTGAACATCTTGCCATCTCTCTCTTCAGAGGTTTTAAATACATTTTAAATACATTTTCAAGGTTTCTTTTTTTAGTTTTTCTTCTCTCACATATTACTGTTTCCCCTCTTTCCTCTCCTCTCCCCCAGATCCAACTCCTCCTCTGTTTCCCTTCAGAAAAGTCCAGGCCTCCCAGATATGGCAACCAAACATGATATAATATGTTCCAATAAGACTAGGCACCTCCCCTCAAATTAAGGCTGGATGAGGCAACCCAGTAGGAGGAAAAGGGTCTCAAGAGCAGGTGAAAGATTCAGAGACAGTCCCAATCCCACAGTATGGAGTCGCACAAGAACACCAAGCTACACAACCATAACACAAATGCAGAAGGCCTAGGTCAATCCCTTGCAGGTTCCCTGGTTGCTGGCTCAGTCTCTGTGAGCCCGTAGGAACCCTGGGTAGTTGACTCTGTGGGTTTTCTTGTGGCGTCCTTGATCCCTCTGGCTCCGACAATCCTTCCTTCCCCTCTTCCGCAGGACTCCCAGAGCTCTGCCTAATGTTCTGCTGCCTCTGCATCTGTTTCCATCAGTTGCTGGATGAAACCTCTCTGATGACAATCATGCTAGGCTCTGGCCTATGAATATAGCAGAGTATCCTTGACTCTTTTTTTCTGGTCCTGTTTCCTTCTGTCCTAGATCTCTGGCCTATCCAGCCTCGGATCCCTGGCTCTCCAGGTAGTGCCAGGCATGGACTCCCTCTTGTGGCAAGGGTCTCAGTTTGTACCAGTCATTGGTTGGCCACTTCCACAAGTTCTGCACCACCATCTTGCAGGTAGATACTGTCTGTAGGTTTTAAATACATTTTTAAAGATGCGCTTATTTTTATTCCATGTGTATGAGTGTCTGTCTGTATGTATGTTGGTGTGCCAGGTGCATGCAATGCCCAGGGAGGCCAGAAGAGCACATCAGATCCCCTAGAACTGAAGTTACAGAATACAGTAGGCATGATTGGATTATTCGGGCAGCCTCTATCAGAAGGGACTGTTGTATGCTCACGGGACTCTGTTTAGTTCTCAGAAGAGGGTTGTTATCAAACTACTGGACCTCCTCCAGTCTCTGACATCATGTCTCGCTATATGATGTCTATTGTTCATTGACGCCTTCTCCAGGGTGAATGGTTTGCAGGGCCAAAAAGTAGCTCACACTAGACCAAACCAGGAAGTCCAGTCTCCAGGTGAGAGCTAAATAATCCTCTGTCCTGTACACACCTCACAGTTCAGGTATTTTGTTAGAGCAATGGTAAAAACAAAAACAAAAGCAAACAAAACCTGTTACAATAATCAGACTAAGGACAAAGTCTGCTGAGTCCAGGATAGCTGTAATTGTAGAAACAGAGAGAGTTTATAGCTGAGTTGTGCTGTGAATAATCTCAACTATCTGAGTCACTGAAAAGGAGGACCCAAGGACGCGTGTGTAGAGTGTCTCTGTCATCTCTAGCAAATTTAAATTGCATATTAATCCTTTTTCTCAGGCAGCACATACAAGCCCAGATCCGTAGTAAGATTCTGGCACTGAAGACTCTTGGCAGGGTTTGGGGTGGTCAGACACCTTCCCCAGCATCCTCCCTAGGCCTCTCCTGGTGGAGTTGCACAATGATGCTTTTCTGAAGGTGTGCCTCTGGTCCATGGCTGAGATCCAGGGCGAGGGACTAGGGAGTAGTTCTGAGCTCCACCCACGTGAGCTAGTTCAAGTGGAATACTTTTGAAGTAGCTGGACAGTATAGGCTGTGGGAATGAGAACTCGTGCCTAGAGAGCCTCCTTAGCATAACTATAGCCATCTTGGTCATATCTGTCATTGCACCAGGTGAGATGGCATAAATCACAGACACTATAAGACAAGCTCTGTAACGTGGTGGCCAAGCACAGCGTGCTGGTGACTGTTGAGCTGACAATGGCAGCTGGCTTTTGAGTGGGCCCAGACACAGCTCACCTTTGTCCGTGGTAGTGCTCTTTCTTCTGCCCTCCCCACTTGCAGGCTCCCTGCCACACATGTGAGGTTCTCTCATGTTGCTGCCACCCTGTGTGTGAGTCCCCACTAAACCGCACTGAGGACTCCTGGGTCCACCTGCCTCCTCCTCTCTCTACCCACATGCAGATGGTTACAGCCACACACGGGTGCTGCCGTGTCTCACTTGTGTTCCCCTGAAGATCTCTACTGTAGAGCTGCCACCATGACTATCACTATGGCCAGCACTGTGGTCCCACAGGAACCAGTGGTTCTCAGGGTCTCTGGTCCATGCCCAGTGAGTCCCCCCACTTCCATTTGGGCTCTCTCTCCTGACTTCTCCTGCCTCCTGTTCTGCTGTGTATTTACAGTCCTGCCTGGACCCTCACTCTGCATTTCTTTCCTCCCTCTACCTTTGGAGCTGTCCCCCGGCCGTCCCCAGTGACAGATGAACCCACTCCACCTTCTCCACACACCCCTCAGCCGTTCGAGGATTGTTGAGGGAATCACACGGTACTGTGTGCACACTAAACACACAGGAAATGCAGTAGCACCCCTCAGCCATCCTCCTGCACCCTCTTCTCTTCTGTTTTTACATTGTGGACTATGTCCTACATTCAGAAGAATGTGTGAAATGTCTGTTTATAGGCTGGAGAATAATCAACATGAGAACGCCCACAAAAACCACCACTCAGGGAAGAAGTAGGACACTGCTGCCTCAGAGACACCTCTTGGGTCTTTCGGCAGTGCCGTCCCCCTACCCAAATCTCCTCCCTCCAGTGACCCTCACTTTGGTAATCACTCTCCTGTCACTGAATGAGCCTTCCATTCCAGCAGCTATGATGACAGTTTTTTAACTTTGTAAATAGGGTCATACTCTGGATCACATTTCTGGACAGGTTGAATAACCCTAACATTCAAAATGCATCAAAATAGGATATTTTTTAAATATCACAAGTGGAAAATTCCACACCTACTTTCCTGGGATGGGTTGCAGTCAGTCACAAAGCAGGCATTCTAAAATATGGTAGATATGTCAGGTTACATGTGTGAAACATACAGACCTAAATGTGGTAGATATGTCAGGTTACATGTGTGAAACATACAGACCTAAATGTCGTAGATATGTTGTGAAGCATACAGACCTAAATGTCAGGTTACATGTGTGAAACATAGGTGGAGCACAAGTGAGTTTTGTATCTGAACTTGGGTCCCTCCCCTGGGATATTTCATTGTGTATATACAAATATTATAGAATCTGAAAATACCGAAAATTTAAAACACTTCTTGCCCCCAAGCATTTTGGATAAGGTATACTCAATCTGTATCATCAAAATCAAATTTAGGAATAGTCATAGCTTATTCATGCTGACTATTGCTTGGTGGTCCTGATGTGTAAGTATACCCTAATACGTCATCACCAAACAATGACAAGTGACAAATACCTCAGTTAGTAGAGTGCTTGCCTAGGATTCATGAAGCCTTTGGCGTGATCCTCAGAACCACGTGAACTGGGAATGGTGACACACACCTGTAATACTAGCACTTGGTGATTGAAATCAAGGAGCATTAGAAGTTCAAGGTCATCTTCAGCTAAGTTGGAGGCCAGCTGGACTACATGAGACTCTGTAGACCAAAACAACAATAAGAAATTATAAGTATGTGAGGTTTAAGAAAGTGCTAATTAGCTCAATTTAGCTATTCCACAATATATATTTCAAAGCCATGATATATCATGAATATGTATAATTTTATCAATTTTTAAAATAGATACCTGTGCTGGTTGGGTTTTGTCAATTTGAGACAAACCTACACGTATCTGGGAAGAAGAAGCCTCCTTTGAGAAAATGCCTCCATTGGATCGGCCTGTAGGCAAGTCTATAGGGCATTTTCTTGATTAATGATTGATGTGGAAGGGCCCCACTCACTGTGGGTGGTCCCACCCTTGAGCAGGTGGTTCCATGTTGTCGCTGAGCAAGCCATGAGGAACAAGCCAGTAAGCAGTGTTCCTGCATAGCATCTGCTTCGGTTCCTACCTCCCAGGTCCTGCTTTGAGTCGCTGCCCTGATTTACTATGACCTGAGAGCTGTGAGATGAAATAACCCTTTCCTCCCCAAGCTGCTTTCGGTCATGGTCCCTCGGCTCAGTAATAGAAACCATACTTAACACATTACTGGAATATACTTATTCAATTTACCATTTATAGGTACTTCAGGGGCTGTCATGGTTTTGCAGTTTTGAACAACAATTTGTGAACATCCATACACTGGAATAACATTCCTTAAACACGTGCTCTGTGCCAAGTATTGGGACAGAGCAGTGGTCAGAACAGTTAGAAGTCCTTTCCTGCACACTGCAGAGGTGGGTGGTTACAATAAGCCAAAGAAATCCACCATTTATGTCTTACATTAGAGGGCGACAGGTGCTCCCTGGGAACCCAGCTCGGAGGAGAGAGGAAACATGACAGGGTGAGAAGGTACTGCTGGGCTGACAGCCACACAGGGACTTGGGGCAAGAAGGATGTCAGCACCATGGCGTTCCAACAGAGGGAGAACTGTGTGGAGAGCTGAAGGTAGAGAAGTGAGGTGACCTAGACTAAGGTGTAGTAGTTTAAATGCAATGGGTTCCCATAAGCCCAAGGGGAGTGAGTGACACTATTAGAAGGTATGACCTTGTTGGAGTAGGTGTGGTCTTGTTGAAGGAAGTGTGTCACTGTGGCGGGCGGGCTTTGAGGTCTCCTATGCTTAAGCTATGCCCAGTGTGGACGCAGCCTCTGTTGCTTGCAGATCAAGATGTAAAACTCTCAGCCCCTCCTCCAGCACCATGTCTGCCTGCATGCCACCTGCCATGATGATAATGGACTGAACCTCTGAAGCTGTAAGCCAGCCCCAGCTAAATGTTTTCCTTTATAAGACTTACAGTGGCTGTGGTATCTCTTCACAGCGATAGAACCCTTAACTAAGACATAAC
Organism: Bramus lutescens; assembly: GCA_001685075.1. Taxonomy (NCBI): domain Eukaryota; kingdom Metazoa; phylum Chordata; class Mammalia; order Rodentia; family Cricetidae; genus Bramus; species Bramus lutescens. The sequence goes on along the minus strand of LOEQ01002181.1, from coordinate 26,567 downwards.
GTAAGCAGAGGAGGGTCTTGTAACACAAGGGTGGCAGGAAGCCCGGTGCAGACCTGACAATACTGTCCTTACCTCCAACACTAGCTGCAAACTCAGGGGTCCCGGAGCCAACTGACAGCAAATTTAGAATTCTCACTACCCCTTGAAATAGGATTACACTTAAATGGCTCACAAAACTCAGGTGAGCACTATACTCCAGAACATAGCCTTCAAAAGGATGAGAGTCAGGACCAGCAAAAGAGGACTCCATGTGCAAAGCTATGCCCAGACTTATGCTGTGCATCCAGGGTGTCATTTCATGCGTGTGACCAGGGCCCAGCTCCTTCCATGCAGAACTCAGGCAGAGGCTCCTTTCTGATCCATTTGGGTAAGACACTGCAGCCAGGGGACAAGGGTACAGCAACTTCAGTTGACAGTTCTTGACTGCTTTTATTTGTGACACTCATTCCATAAATCCAAACCAGTGTTCAGGCAGGCTTTGTAGAACTATGCCTTATACAGAAAGGTGCAGAAAGGGAATGGCCACTTCTAAGTTATTTTTCTTGTGAGTCAGAGGCAAGGAAACAGAATAATAGACAATAATGTCAACCTCTCGAACCATGAGCCAAAATAGAAATAGGCATTTCCTCTTTTCAAGTCATCAGCAGGGGGTGGAGAGGGCAGATTCAGAGTCATGACTGAGGGCACAAACAACTTGGTGGGAATATGCCACTTACCACAGAGCAGCACAAAGGGACCTCCACAAACACACAGCCCACAGGAATGGACACTGGACATTTCTCCAAGGGAGCAGAACACATACATTTCTTTTGACCAGGGATCTGTATTTCTGGACCACACCCAGTAGGTCTCTTGTACATGAACACCAGAAGACATATCATTTCTGTGTCTGCTAGTTCTCAAAAACAGTCCTCTAGCCAAAGGGGCATGTTTTGAGTGCCTTATTGTGCCTCTTCCAGGCGCATTCTGAGGGATAATAGTCTGGTCTCATGCAGACATGTTTTGAAAGGGATATTCTGCCATAAACACCTTCTCTTGTATCTCTCTTTGATTTCCCCCCATTTGAACATCTATTATTTCTTTTCAAAAGATACATGGGACCTTTCTGGGTATGCCTCCCAGCTTCCATACAGTCTGTCTCTTCCCACTCAGAGTTAGGGCTCTCTGCAGAATGAATTGTCTCCTTCTCTGAGTTGAAGGTGTACATTAAGGCTAAGGTGTTTGATATGCATGTGCAAAGCCCTGGGTTTAATCCCCAGAACACATACATACATGCATACACACCTACATAAAACAATCTTCCAATTTGCCTGCTCCCAGGCATTGGAGCAAAACCATTCTTTTAAAGGGAGAGAGGTTTGCTCTAGCTCAAAGTTTGGGGGGATACACCCATCATGGCAGCAACCCAGCTCCATGACAGTGGGAACACATATCAGTGACCCAGAAAGCACAAATGAATCAGAAGTGGGGGCGGGCTGTGAATCTCAAGGTCCCCTAGCCACCCATTCAGAGATTCCATTCCTCCAGCTAGGCCCTACCTCCCAAAGGGTCCACAAGCCCCCAGAACAGCTGGTAACCAAGTGTTCAAACACATGGGCAAGCTTATAGAGGACATGCTCCATCTAAACCATAATATTCTGGTTCCAGCCCCACAGACTAGGGACTATCTCATAATACACATTCAGTTCAAGTTTTAAAATCCCAATAGTCTTAAAAGCCTCGACAGCAAACTTTTTTTCCCCAGTACTGAGGATAGGAGAATTCAGACCATCCTCAGTGAGCTGCCAACAGCTCAACAGGGATTTCAAACACTTAAATTTGATGGTATCTCTCCCTTCTTTGAAAAGTGACATTTTCCACCACATTTAGGAAGGGGGAAAAAAAGTTCCATTAATGTCAGCAATTGGAAACACTTGTCCTTGGTCAAAGAAAGGGGGTTAGCATCATGAATTTCAATAACTCCTTGGAAGAATTTGCTGTGTGGTGCCAGCAAGCTTCCCCTGGTGGAGAGGACTCTCAGGGTCACTCTCCAGCTTGTCTCCAAGGACGCTGGGTTTCCAGTTCAGCTGGGGAGTGATTCTGCCCTAACAGGAAGTGAAAAGCTGGACAAGCCAAAGAATGACTTGGATGGGATCGTTTGCAGACTAATGAGGAAAGCGTCTCCAAACTTAAGACTATAAGTAGAGAAACCTTCCAAAACTGAAAAGGGAAAGGGGGTGAAAAACTACAATATCTAAGAACTGTGGAACAGCTCTGTGTAAGTACTTACGGCAGGAACACCAGGCTGAGAGGATGGGAACAGACACAATATTTAAAACAAAAAAAATGACATTTTAAACTCCCCTAAATTAATGTCGGACAACAAGCTAAATGTCCAAGGAGTTTAATAAACAGGAAAGGGGAGGCACGCAGAGCATGAAAGCTGCATCTAGGCATAGCATGGCTGAACCTGAGAACGACTTTTCAAACCTCGTAAGAACACAAAGGAAGAAAATCATTTTTAGGGGCTCAGCGTTAAGAGTTCCTCTGACTTCTCTCCACAGACCAGGCAGGAAGAGAGTGGTGGGGAAGGTGTACTGAGAAACGGTCAGGTAGAAACCAACCAAAGCTTCTGGAGTTCTTGTTCTTAGTTGCTTAGATGGGTAAGCTTATTGAACAACAACGTGTTTGATTATATGTTGTTGATTATATGCACCCTTTTGTGCATAGGTGAAGACAATGATAGCGGTCCTACAAGGAACAAAAGAGGGGGCATGGTGGGGTAGCCCTGCTACCCTAGCACCCAGCAAGCAAAGACAAGAGAATCATGTCTGAAGCCAGCCTGGGCTATACAATAAAATAATGTTGGGGGAGGGAGATCAACACATAGGAGACAGTTGTTCCATGTCTATGGAGGAGGCTGCTGCTCTCTCCATCAGGAGGCCTTTTATAGATACAGCCAAAATCCACCTGACATTTGATGGAGGCAAATGCCAGAGTCATTTTGTATGTTGGCTACTGGCAAAGCTGGATTACTCCATTTTAATCAAGAAGATGTGAGTAAACTATCCCTCTCACCCAGCTTTGGGACCTTGCACGCCCCAGAGAACCAATACTTACCTGCAGACTACTCACCCTCTGCCAAGGCTGCCACATGAATTACTAAATGGAAACTCAGACATTTCTGACTAGATCAGACCTGATGCTTTGACTCCTGCCTGGGGTGGGGGAGGGGCAACCGCAGCTAGGTGCTAGCTCCATCCTTCGTGACCATTCGTCGGGAATCACAGATCAAGTCCATGCTTACACGGCACCTTGGTAGCGACCCAAGGCTCCAGGCCTTCTCGGGTGTTTGTTGTCTGGTCTCATCTCAAGTTCCTGGAATTTCCTTAATAAAGGGGAGTTGTATGATTCTGATGGACACTGGTTCAGACCTTTAGAAATCTGCTGTTTCATTTTGTTTTTTAAGATAAGGCTGACCTGAAACTCCTGGGACCAAGTGGCCTTCCAGCCACAGCCTCCCAGTATGAGACTGCAGACCCAGTGACCAGATTGGAAGACTCCCTTGAGTAACCTACATTTCTGATGTCAGTGTTATGCTTTAACTTCTACTATCGACTCCTGCTTTTCCTATTTCCTCACTATGGCCCTGGCTGTTTCCAGGGGAATGTGGAAGGACAAACCCTCTCCGTGCCTCTACAGCGTGGTTAAGAGTCAGTTTTTGGAGATGAGGTGTGTTTTCTCTCATCTGGACCAAGACCTTGAGCCTGAATGCAATGGGTACCTTTGATGAACTGACAGGGCCAGAAACATCTGGAAGGAAGAAGAAGTTTTGTAGGTTCCAGGCTGAATTCCAGTTGCCCCTCCTGGACCCATTTGGGAAGGCTGTTTTTAAGTAGGCTTTTCCTGGGGTTCTGCATTTGGGTGTGCACTATACAGATTACTAAGGAGAGCATCTGAACATGCAGCTCCAGGTCTCCGCTCCTCCCTGCTCCAGGAGAGGAGCTACACCAGGAACTGTCCAGATTCTGATCAAATGTTTGCAGATACTAGAGGCAGTGTGTGGGAAGGGCAAATGCATTTCTGAGGTTCAGTCATCATTCTGAGCCGGAACGTGAAGCACAGCCAGACAGTGCTGGCCACTGACTTGGGGTTTAGTTATTGCCTTGTGTTGCTGCCTGCTTGTTTTGGCAGGACTAGGGACAAATTCAGGGATTTGCATTTGCTAGGTACGCACTCTATCCCTGATCTTAAGCCTCTTTGACTTTTTTATTTTGAGGCAGAGTTTTTTGTACCAGGATTTTTTTGGTCCCAAAACAAGCTCCCAAATCATGACACAGAGGCTTATTATTAGTTGTAAGTGGGGATCGGTACTTTAGTTTCCTGGCTGCCCAAATCCAATCATCACACAGGAACTGTATTAATTAAAACACTTATTAACTAACTCTTATATCTTAAATTAATCCATTTATATTATTTTATATTTTACCATGAGGCTCATGGTTTGTTACCTCTTGCTTCTTGGGAGGCTACATGGCGTCTGTCTGACTCCGCCTTCTTTCCTCCTCTATCTCTGCTTGGATTTCCCACCTTGCTATAATCTGCCCTGCCATAGGTTAAAGCAGCTTCTTTATTAACCAATGGTTAGAAAACATATTCATAGCATACAGAGGGGAATTCCACATCTGTTAGCTATGAATGATGTAGGAGGGTCATCTGTCTATGTGTTACTTTCATTGGTTAATA
>LOEQ01002181.1:0-10813 GCA_001685075.1 Bramus lutescens | reverse complement strand
CTCCCTGTCTGCCGCCACATGGCCCGCTACCACCATTTGAGACCAACAGCATTTCTGCTGCCTACTGCCCCCAGGGATCTTGCAACATTTTTAAAAAATCATAAAACAAATAGCGTATGTACTCTCTCATAAGTGGCTGCTAGACATAAAGCAAAGAAAGCCAGCCTACAATTCACAATCCCAAAGAACCTAGATAATAATGAGGACCCTAAGAGAGGCATACATGGATCTAATCTACATGGGAAGTAGAAAAAGACAAGATCTCCTGAGTAAATTGGGAGCACGGGGATCATGGAAGAGGGTAGAAGAGGAGGCGGGAGAAAGGAAGGGGAGCAGAGAAAAATGTAGAGCTTAATAAAAGCAATGAAAAGTGCAAAGAAAAGAGATGAGCAACAACAACAAAAGAGCCTCCTGACTGATAGGAGGCTCCCTGCAAGTTACTCAAGCCTCAAGGACAAAAGAACCATAAGCCCCTGGCTGAATGTAAACCAGCTGACCAAACAAGAGAAGAAGCAGGCAGCAGTTTTCAAAGATGAAGCGCTGGAACAGACATAAATTGTTGACAGCTCTGCTCTCCCTGATTGGTTCCATTTCTCACCTTATTTGCATCCCCGCAGCGAGCCATTCAGGACCCACGAGCTTGGTGGAAAAGAAAGAGAAAGAAGACTTTCTTCAAGACTCAGGAGATGGACTCAGCAGAGGCTTGGCATATGAGGCTTTGACACAACCTCCCTTCCTCTCTGCCTAGGGAGCTCACTCTAGCCAGCCTCCAGGGCTGAGTTGCAAGCAGGGGTACTCATTTCTGCCTCAGCCCTAAAACTGGGCTGCGGATGGGAATTCCTTTCTGTAGTTGCTTCCAGCCTTGTAGACTCCTATTTGAGTCCTATTTGAATGGTAATCCTATGTGGCAGTCTTTTAGTTATCTAACACATTTAAGGTTGTTATCTCAAGCTAGTGTGAATATCCACCAAAGTTTGCCTACTCCATCCTTGGAGGGAGGGTGGGACAAGAACGCACTTGGAGACAAAAGATGGTCTCCACCAACCACTTCACTGTGGTGTCCCCAGGAGGGGAATCTTAACTGGTCCTGGAGAGGGCAGAATGAGACATGGCAACGTGAGCCTCATGTTTCACCCCAGATAGAGAGTGTGTATCAGGTGAGCCCCTCTGCAATGAGCCCCTGTTGCTATTTCTTTTTGTCATGGATCAGCCTCAACAGAAATACCACTCACCAGGGTAGGGGCATTGGGATTTAGAAATATTAGTTAAGAATATGAAGACCTGAAAGTATAAGACAGAAAAACATAGAAGAGTTGCCGGGAGGGAGTTCCAGTGAATACGGAAATTGCCTGCATTTAATTTCCAGCTGCTTAAAATACCCCTGACCACAAAAGGTAGGAGTAAGACAAAAAACTGCATTAACAGGATATAAGGAAATGAACAGAACAGTTGAAGGTTGCAGGCTGCGTCCATAGTTAAACATTCTGTTGCTAGAACAAAGCAAGTCATGCTCACACCCTAGACTAAAACATTCTGTAGGCAAACCACTCCCTGGGTGGAATCCAATGCTATCTCCTTAAAGGAACTTGACCCTTAGTTGGATCCTTAGACTATTGTTTGAGGTAGAAACATATCTACCTCTCTATTCCTGGAATACAAGGTCTTTTTAGCCACACCTGTAGACAATAACCCTGAGAGAACAGAACTCTGATCTGAATCTAGGTGGGACCTTTGTTTGAGGTAGAAGCACAAGAACCTAGAAGTTCCAGTTCTCTGACCTTTGGTCAGTGTGGAAACAGGCTCACATTTTTTGGGCCTTCACATTTTTTCCATTGTGTACTCACACCTCCTCAGCCTAGGAGGAAAAATGAATCTCACCTCCCAGGTCCAAGCCAGAGAAAGCGTCTCACTTGAACCAGACTCCCTGGCCTTCCCACAGCACAGCCGGTTACACCATAGGGAGCACAAAGGACTCAACAAAAACGAGGAGTGGCAACAAATTCCTTGAGAGAGGGTGGGAAAGGGTAGAGATATGAAGGAATCACAGACAGCCATGGAAAGGAAATAGCCCACTCCAGGGTACTGCAGGCTTCCAAGCTCTCAGGCATGCAAGTTCATTCTGCAGGGGAATGGATGCATACAAGTCCATGCAGGGAAGTGAGTTATGGATGTATCTTCTGTCTGTACAAGTGCCCACACCAGCATCAGGACTGTGAACCACTGTGCCACAGCAGCCAGCAGGTACAGGGGCTAAGTGGGCACTCCCAGTGAAGCGCCTGGGGTTGGCTAGAATCTCTGGAAACTCCTCAGGGTTGGCACTCAGTGTGGGAAGGCCCTTAGCATTTTGATTCCATGAGTTCCCACAAGCACCCTCTAACCTGCTTGTCAATAGGTAATGTATAGGTAATGTGACTGTTCTCAGACACATGAGGGGATCTCAGTGCACAAGGAACTTTCTCAACATGATCCACGCCTATCCCTGTGGTAATATTTGGGAAGAGAAATGACATGGCCTTTTTTTTTTTTTAACAGAAAACAGGATAAAGCCAATGAGGTTGGAATTCTAGTTCCTTGCTACCACAATTGGTGAAATAATAAAATAGATCCCAAAACTCCTGTGGAAGGCATATTGTGCTCATGTCTATAAGGAAAGATGCCCAAGGTGCCAGGATGCTGCGAGCTGGCAGTCCAGCCTGTGCCTTCCTCAACTTGCAGAATCACAATACACCTGGTAGCCCAACTTTGGGAAGTGCATCACTGGGGCTTGCAGATGAGCTAGCTGCCCCTCCCTGTTGCCTGGGAGGGAGTGGCAGGAAGATCTGCAGCATCCTCACCTGGTAAACAGGAAATGAAAAGCTGTGAATGAGCCCACAGCCCTGAGCCACTGATTGAACACATCCTAGAAAACAAGCACCACAAAGAACAGAGCCAGCGCTTCACTGGGAATGTTCAAGGTAACTGAACAAACAGAATTAAGACTTTAGAATAAGCATAGAAATGTGTGTGCATAGAAGACAGAAGAACATTCAGTTACAAATAATAAACTACGTCCAGATAGGAAAGGAAGGAAATGAAAACGTGTACAGATCCTGTACACAGAAAATCCTAAGGAATGACACATGTATATAATTGCTAGAGCTAATGGGAACGTTCACCAAAGTAAAAGGGTACAAGACCAAATTAAAAATCAGGTTTCTTTTTAGACAAAGTCTTGTTATGTTATCACAAAAACCAGGAAATAAAAGTAACAAAGGAGAAAAATGGAACTCAACCTCCTATCATGTATAAAAAATTAACTGGAAATTATCCAAAAGTTAAACATAAGAACTCAGACTGTGTAACTCCAGAAGAAAGCAGGAGAGACATTCAGTACTGAATCTCACAGAGATTTTTGGCACTAGAAACTCAAATGTGTTAGCACTTTTTGACAGTGCTGGTGGGAATGTGTAGCACAAATTCTAACTGGTCTTAATAATAAAAACCCAGAGTCAGACACAGGGGTTAATGCTGAAAGATCAGAGAAGTAAAGGAGCTGGCGCTAGTTCTTACCTCTACTAGATCCTCAGACCAAAGGGGCAACCCTGTCCCTATGAATCATCAGACTGAACGCTCTGAGCTCCTGTCTCCTCCCGCCTTATATTCCTCTCTCCACCAGGCCGTACCATTCCTGTCTCCATCTCCCCAGTGCTGGGATTAAAGGTGTTTGATCCCAAGTGCTGGAATCAAAGGTGTTTCTCTTCTAGACTGATTCAACCTCACTTAGCCCAGAGTGCCTTGAACTCACAGAGATGCATCTGCCTCTGTCTCCAGAGTGCTGGGATTAAAGGTGTGTGCCACCACTGCCTGGCCTCTACAGCCAGGGGGGTGAGATCACAACTAAAGTGGCTGGCTCCGCACTTTGATGTCCAGGCAAGCTTTATTTGTTACAGCACAAACAAAATATCACCACAGGAATGTTAAAGTAAGACAGCTAGGACGAAAAATAGGTGGATCTCACCAACCCCAGAATGACTAAACATAGGGATTGTTTATCGCCTAGCACTTCCAATCCTCAGCAGATGCCAACACTTGGTCACCGGCATCATTTGCAGGTGCCAAACAATGGAAACAATGCACGTGATGATTAACTGACGCATGTGTGAAAAGCATGTGCTGGCTACAGTCTGCAAAGGAGTGATGAGCTAATACATGCATCAACATAGGTGATCCATAAAGATACCACACAAAGTGAGACAATACATGAAGAAGATCGTGAGAGATTCCTTCCATGACGTGCTCAGGGTAGCACGCTCACTGACATTGCCAGGAGCTGGAGAAGGGACGACGGGAAGTTGTTTTGTCTTCTTTTATAAGGATGCTGGTGATCAAACCAAGAGTCTCTCAGCAAGCATCCACCTCTGAGCACTACTCCCAGGCCTGGATACAGGGGAATTGCTAAATATTATGTTAGCATGTATTAGTGATAGATAATGATGGATTTTATTATTTTCATAATGTATATAATGTACTTGGGTCACGTTCACGTCCTTCACCCTCTCTCTTATCCCTCCCACTCCCTACTCCTTTCTTTCTCCCTTCAAACTTTCCCCCTTCTACTTTCGTGTGTGTGTGTGTGTTCGAGTTTGTTAGTATTGTGTTCTGGAGCATCGGCATAATCACTGAAGAAATTATCTCTCCTGCCTCCCCCAGCAATCATTAGCTCCTATAGATCGTCAGGGAGGGCTGGACTGCATGGGCCTCTTCCCTTTCCGTGATAGGATGCTGATGGGCCCCATCTTGTACAAGTCTTTGCAGGGCTCCAGAGTGCAATAAGCATGACACGCCTAGGAGACAGTGCTCCACAGCACTCCACCCCATCTCGGGCTTTACATTCTTCCTGTCCTCTTTTACGAGACTCTGTAAACCTTGGAGGGATAATGTTAAGTGTCCCATTTAAGACTGGGCATTCAGCAGGCGCTTATTTTCACCACCTAGACCAGGTATGAGACTGGGTATCCTGTCCATGGTGAAAAGAAAATTCCAGATGAAAGTTTTGTCCAATGGACCCAGCAATTCTGTTGAGCATAACTAAAACATGGGCTTGGGAATATGCAGAGTAGAAGTTGCACAACAATATAGAAAACTAATGTCACTGAATTTACATTCAAAATGGGGGGCCAGAAAGATGGCTCAGCAGGTAAAGGTGCTGGCCACCCAGGCTGAGGATCCAAGTTGGATCTCTAGAATCCAAATAATGGAAGAAGAGAACTGACTTCTCCAAGTTGTCCTCTTCCATATGTGTGCAAGCACACACACACACATGCATGCATGTAAATAAACTGAAATGCTATTTCTGAGAATGGAGAGATGGCTCAGAGGTTAAGAGCACTGACTGCTCTTCCGGAGGTCCTGAGATCAATTCCCAGCAACCACATGGTGGCTCACAACCATCTGTAATGAGATCTAGTGCCCTCTTCTGGCCTGCAGGCATACACGGAGGCAGAACACTGTGTACATAATAAATAAATAAATCTTTAAAAAACAGAGTATGAGCTGCTCTTGCAGAGAACCCGAGTTCAGTTCCCAGCACCCATACTGGGGGCTCACATCAACCTGTAACTCCACCTCCAAGGAGTATCTGATGCCCTTTTCTGGACTCCAAGCGTGACACCCAGGAAAAAAAGAATTCCCACTGTGAAGGAGGTTGCATTTCTCTTGATGTCTGTCAGTTTTTAAAAATGACCTTTGTTTGTTTTTGAGTCTGGGTCTCCTGTAGCCCTAGGTGGCTGCAAACTCACTCTGTTGCCGAGGTTGTCCTCGAACTACTTCTCTCCCTGTCTCTGCCTCCTCGCAAATGCTGGGATTACAGCAGGACGCTCCCCCCCAATAACTTATTCACATAAAATGCATACAACACGGAGGCCATGCATTTATAGAGATGCCCCTGCCTCCGCCTCCCTGGTGCTGGAATTAAAGGTGTGTGCCAGTACACCTGGTTCATTTTTTAAACTGGATCTATAGTCCAGACTGGCCTAGAATTCACAAAATCCTCCCACGTCAGCTGCCCAAGGAGAGGTGTTGTAGGTCTGGGCCACCATAACCATCTCTGAAACATGGTGGAAACTATCAGCCTCTTAGAGATGGATGACATAACACCCTACTTTTAAACTTGCAAACATTTCTCGAAGCAGTATCCAAAGCCTAGGATACATTTTTAGAGAAAATGAAGATTAGAAATGAACAGACTACTTTTATAGCTCAAAAAACAGACTGTCACATTTAAAATAAGCTCAAAAAAAGTTGAGTAAAGTAATTAATAAGGAAGAAAAATAAAATAGAAATCAAATATGCAAGTTCAAGGCAGACCCTCCAAACACAGCTGAGTTCTCAAGTTGGACAGACATGTGGGGGCTGAGCAAGCCTGATTCTTCCTTGTTTGATTCAGTCTAGTCTATGGGAAAACAGAAATGAAGAAAGTCAGAAAAGATGAAAGACAATGAAGGAAATTAAGGAAGTCTCAGTAGGCCACCATGTATGAATGATGAAAAGGTTTGAAACCCAGAAATTAGAGAGGAAATTACAGGGAAACATGAAGAACCACATACAGGAACCTTCGGCTCCTGGCCTGGTTCCCCATGCCAGTCTACATTGGTGAAGGAACAACCGAGAGCTCAGCCTCCCCTACCTTTGGTTCAGTCACCACTGCCACCTCCCCCTGACTCTAGCAGCCTCTCAATGCACTGGAACAGGATTAGAAAGTCAGAGGGAACTCAGTAGAATGTTCACCTCACATGCACAATGGCCTACATAAGATCAGGTGTGGTGGGTATGGTGGTTTAAATAGGAATGGCCCCCATAGATTCATGTGTTTGAACTGTTTGACTGCTTGGCCCAAAGGGAGTAGCACCGTTAGGAGGTATGACCTTGTTGGAGTAGGTTTGACCTTGTTGGAGGAAGTACGTCACTACAGGGGCAGGTTATGAGGTCTCAGATGCTCAAGATAGGCCTAGTGTGACATTCACTTCTGATGCCCATGGATTAAGATATAGAAGTCTTCAACTGCCTCTCCTGCACCATGTCTGTCTGCTTGCTGCCATATTTCCTGTCATGACAATAATGAACTAAACCTCTGAAACTGTAAGCCGGCCCCAGTTAGATGCTGTCCTTTATAAGAGTTGCCTTGGTCATGGTGTCTTTCCACGGCAATAGAAACCCTAAGACAATGGGATGTACCTGTAATCTCAGCATTGGGAGAGGCATCAAAACTCAAGGTCATCCTTGACCACATGGAGAGTCCAAGGCTAGCCTGGGCTACTGAGAAGCATTTCTATCAGAGGGAGAAAGTTCCAGTATCTGTAAAACCTCCATGAGAACTGGTCTGGAGATGTGCGGGTGGGACTTTTATAAACAATTCTAAAGGTGGTTCCTGTAGCACTCCTCTGCAGTGGAGGTGCAGGCGTCCCTGGGAAAGCACCCTGGGAAGGCACCCCTGGGAAGGCACCCTGGGAAGACACCAAGAGTTCCACTGGCAAATGAACACTTCAGGGGAACTGTCACAATTGGCACAGCCTGAAACCTGTTCATGAAAACTGAGAAGATGGCCCCTTCCCTCTCCTTATTTGTCAGTTGTCAGGATGAAAGCCACATCACCGAGAAAATGGGAAGGGATAAAACATCATAAAAAAGAAGTTGAAGAAGAAAAATTGAATGTCAACACATAAGACTAGGAAGGTTTCACTGGCCCTACCTCGAAGCGACAGGGCACATGAAATCAGTGACGAAGACCCTGGGTCTGGGGAGGAAAAGTCATGGGATGAGCCCAAACTAAAGTGGCAGGTGGATCCATAAAAGAAACTCCCAACTAGTACCACAGCTAAGTAAAGTGGCAAGATGTAGAAGAAAGCCACAAGAAGAAGGTCTCCAACAAGAGTCCTGGGCCCAACGTACTGTGGAGGCCTGAAAATGTGAGCCTGTTTCCACGTTGGCCAAAGGTTATTGTGTTTCTATCTCAAATAAAGGTCCCACTCTCTCAAAGTTATTGTGGCTAATAGCCAGACTTTGTGCTCCAGGAATAGACAAGTAGATATGTTCCTACTTGAAACAAAAGTCTAGGATCCAACTAAGGCTTCAGATCCCTTATGGAGATAACTTTGGATTCCACCCAGGGAGGGGTTTGCCTACAGAATGTTTTGGTCTAGGGAGTGAGCATGACTTGGTGACTTGTTTTGTTCTAGCAACAGAACGTTTAACTATGGATGCAGCCTGCGACCTTCAACTGTTCTGTTCATTTCCTTGTATCCTGTTATTGCAGTCTATTTTTCTTACTCCTACCTTTTGTGGTCAGGGATATTTTAAGCAGTTGGAAATTAAACGTGAGCAAATTTTCAGTACTCACTGGAATTCCCTCCCGATACTATTCTATGTTTCTCCATTTTACTATTTTCATTCCATCTTCATATTCTTTACTATATTTCTAAATCCCCATGCCTCTGCCCTGGCAAGAGGTATTTTTGTCAAGGCTGATCCCCGACAAGTGGGAGCCCAACATGGTGCAATCAATTGACAAATGACACTGAAATGTGGGGCTGACCAGTGAACCCCGAAACACAAGTAGGTGAGGCACTCTGCAAGAAAATTGCACCACAGCTGGTGCAATAAATAGATAATAAAAAAAAAGAAAGAGAAAGGGAGGGCAAAAAATCAGGAGTAAAACTGTAAATATTTGTAAATATGGGACAAAGAAATGGTATTCAACTGTCTGTACAGTTGCTTGGATGCATTTTGATAGCTAGAGGAGCTGCAACGAAGCAGAAACAAAGGCAGAGATTCCTAGAGTTTGTAAATATTATATTCCTACCCCAGAGCTGGCGGTGTATCTGCCACCACCTTCAGACTGCTCCGGGTCTTGGAGAGGACCAAATGAGCCCCTGCCTTCACCCCTGCAAGCGGCAGTGTTACGGTCATCAAGCTGCAGCCTCTGTTGCTGCTGACTCAGTGGAAAGAGTGATGGGAATACAGCATTTGACCTAGAATTGGCCTAGGTTACCGCTGAGATTGTGGCAGTCCACACACACATGCTATGGCTAGCTGAGTCTGACCCACGCTGTGCAGTGGAGCCAGGAAAGCCGACAGGAAAGTTGAAAGGGCTACACCTCCCACAGTCAGTACCCAGAGTCGGCAATGGAAATGGCTAGAGGCTAATTGTCACATGAGCCAAGGAGCCTATAATGGATAAATCTATAGCTTTTAACAGAGGAGAAAATTTGGGAATTCTAATTTTAAAATAAAAAAAAAGGACAGTAAAAATTGGCATGGTTATAACTGCCTAAGCTTGTGGTCTCACATGGCAGTCTCAAAGCCACTACAATGGCAGACACCTGAGAACCTGAGCTAAATTTACCAGCCTTATGGTCTATAACGGGACCATTGAACGTAGCCTGTGCCCGGCCCAGGCAGAGCAGGCAATGAGGGACTGACTGCCTGATCCCAAGTACCCAGGCAGAACAGCCAAGTGGCAGAGGGAGCATGGCTTACACCCCACCAGAAGTCTCATTTTCAGCTAAGAGCCGAGCCTGACCTGACAGCCAAGCTGCAAAAAAAGTTGCCTCAGGAAACCACAGCTTCAGGCCAGTCAAGAGTCTGTGAAAATGTAAATGAGCAAGTTAAGCCTGTCAGCTAGGCAGACTTTCAACTTGGATTAGAAAGATAGCTTACAAACTTTTAACAAAATATCCAATGGTTAAAAACCTTATTTAAAATATCCTATGGGAGACCTTAAACCACTAAGTGAAATTCTTCAATGGAGCAGTGATCCAAGTTCCACTAGACAGCTTACAGAAACTGCCAGACGGGTACTCACACAGATAAAGTATGCTATACAGAAACAGCAAGAACATTACATTAATTATGATCAGCCTTAGCAAGCATGTATCTTACCTACAAAGCTTACTCTTACAGCAGTGTTAGGGCAAAACGGTCCACTTCTATGGCTGCACCTTCCCATTGCATCAGTTAGGATATTAAACCCTTATTTTGAAGCATTAGCTTGCTTAACACAGAAGAGCAGGATGGAATCTAGGAGATATTTTGGCAGAGAACCTGCTGTGATCAATATTCTTTATACTAAGCAACAGATTAATTGGTTATTTCAAAATAGTGATTCTTGGACAATTGTGTTTGCTCAATTTGAAGGCCAGATTAATAAACTTTTCCCAGCTGATCCGTTGCTGTAATTCACACAACTACATTCCTTTATTTTCCCTAAAGTTATAGCAAAAGATCCTTTAAAGGATGCTATGTTAATTTTTACAGATGGTTCTTCCAATGGGAGAGCTACACATGTTGTTAATAGAGAAGGACATGTAGTACAAGCAGAACCGGCTTCAGCTCAAATAGCTGAGCTGCAAGCTGTTGTTATAGTGTTTTAAATTTTTGCAAATAAGGCATTTAATCTATATACTGACAGCCAATATGTATTTAATGCTCTTCAAGTCCTAGAAACTGTCCCATGTTTTGGGACTAGCAATAAGCAAGTTAGGATGCTGTTCCAGCAAATTCAAAATGCTGTACAACAAAGAAAGTTGCCATGCTTTGTAGGGCATCTCAAAGCACATTCAAATCTTCCCAGTCCATTAGCTGAAGGTAATGCTTTAGCTGATAAACTTACAAAAATAATTGCTTTATCTCAGGTTGAGCTTGCTCAGCAATCACATGCTCTGCATCATCAAAATAGTATAAGGTTAAGAAAACAATTTAGATTAACAAGAAAAGCTGCTCGCCAAATTGTTAAGCAATGTGATATATGCTCACAGTATTTACCTGTACCTCATCTGGG
>LOEQ01002180.1:223382-242527 GCA_001685075.1 Bramus lutescens | reverse complement strand
CCTGCAAATTTCAAAATGTCATTTTTTTCTGCTGTGTAGTACTCCATTGTGTAAATGTACCACATTTTCCTTATCCATTCTTTAGTTGAGGGACATTTCGTTTGTTTCCAGGTTCTGACTATGACAAACAATGCTGCTATGAACATAGTTGAACACATATCCTTGTGATACGATTGAGCATCCTTTGGGTATATACCCAAAAGTATAAACCATTATTCTTATCTATGTTTAGCCATGTGGCTTAGTACCATACTCAGTGAGGCATTCTCATCTTGCTTTCTCTGCATCTTGCTGGTGACTGCATACTTAGCCTTTCCTCTTCCCAGAATTCTCCTAGTCTGGTTTCCCTGCCTTTATTTCCTGCCTAGCTACTAACAAATCAACATTTACAAGTGACACATCTTTACAGGGTATAAAAGCATTATCACACAGCAAATCTGCACAGATATAGAGATACATTTGAACATACATACACACTTACCATATACAAATACAGATGCATTAAAATCTTTAAAGAGCAGTTCTTGAAGTATGTGTCTGGGTGTACAGGTATACTCATGTGAGTCTAAGGAGATAGAAAAGCACATGCAGATTCTTGTAGTCATAGAGCCTGTGGATTAGGGGTTAGGAAACTGTAAATGGCATTTATAGTTCTTATGAGTAGCATTTAACATTACTTGTTCTCTGCCCTCTGGCCATTCCCATTGATGAGACAAGTTGTCATACCTTTACACATAGGCCTGACCTATTATACTAAAGAGAACTGTGGTTCTTCTCCTCAAGATTAATCTCCAAGAAAAATGTAAATATTCTTTTCACATTTAGATGATACAGTCACATCTTCTGTATAAAGATTTCTCTGCCTCCTCTTCCCATCTGCCTGCCTTCCACCTTCATTTTTGTATAGCGGCCTTTTCCCATGAATGAATGAAAGCTCTTTAATTTTAATAGCAAGATTATTTGTGCAGTGTAGATGGAATATCCTCATTACATAGGATACCACCTAAGCTCACAAATATTTTTACAAGTATAACCGAATACTAGCATTCAGTGCTTCACTTTTACACTAGTGCATTGTGGAAAGGGAAAAATGTATTTGCGATCAGTGCTGTCTTTTATATTCATGATCTGTATACATACAAATACTATAAATTTTTCTCTCCAAATTTCTTTTCTCTCTGCTCTCTTTCATTTTCTCTCCCTTTTCTGTCTCTTCCTCTATATCTCTTATTCTCTTTTCCTTCTCTGTCCCCATCACAAAAACTAAAAGGCAAAATCCCTGTTTTCAATTCATTGTCAGACGTAATTTGGCTTTATTCTACTTATGGTCACCTTTATTGCAGGAAATCATTTACTTAAATTCCATGGTGTGTCCTCGTGAAGCCTGGTAGGGAGGCTTAGGGATCTGCCCTGTTGGTTTCTGGACCACTAGAGTGCCCACGCTGTGCCCAGGTTCCTGGGCTTGGCCTCAGGGGACCCTTTCATATAAACAGTTAATTGTACTCTTTTATCCAAACCCACAAAACCAAAATGTCCTAAGCCAAACATTCCCTTGAGTAAAGAAACACTCTTTATTTTTGCTCCTATTTACTCCTAATGTCTCTTCTTCTCATTCTCATCAGTATGATCATAACAACAGCATGGTTGGGGTCTGGACAATATTTCCAGGTTCCTGGTCTCTCCTTTAAAGAAATGAAATAAAGGCTAACACAAATTGCAGTAACGTCTCATACAGATTGCAATGTAACAGGGAGACTTTATTCAAAGCAAAGCTGTAGAGTCCAAGGTCAGGGCCACAAGAGTGAAGATACTCGAGGACCCTGATTATTGTTTGGGGCATTTTTTAATTAATTATTATTAAGGATATAACTCAAGTGGCTCTATGTTTGGACTGACAGGTGTAGATCATGCAAACCTTTGCTTACTTTGCACATTCTTTCTCTATATTGAATGTGATTTTAACCATGTACATGCCCATTTATGCATAGGCATAAGATGGTCAATAATAGATTATCCCTAAAGGTTTGCTTGAGTCACAATGGTCTTCCATTGACTTGGGACTATGTATTATTTCTTAGGGAACCCTTAAGGTAGGGCCTCAATCTTTTTCATCTTTATTTTGAATTCCAACTTTATTTGAAACCCAACTTGTGTAGTACAGAACAAATTCCAGTAAATATATGACTTTTTCTAAATTTTCATCCTTTTTAAATTGTATAAAATGCGATATACATATGAGATATGTGATAGAGATTTTCTTAGCCTAAGGCATTTCACTGAACATGATTTTACCACATTTTTGTTGTTGGATGTGTGATGGGTTTCCAGGATTCCAGCAAAATAAGTTCAAGAACCTGCTGTAAAGAAAATGCAGTTTTAATTATATGCTCTTATGCTGTGCCAGATTCTTCTAACAGCAGAAAATTAGAAATTAGGTTCAACTATTAGACTTTATTCCTATTTTTAATGTTATATTTAAAAATATAAAATAAAAGCACAATAATAGCACAAAATTTTCTGTCTCCTGTGTCTGATAACATGGCATGAGGCAGTTTAGAACCCTCTTTTTTGATGGGCTAGCTCAGCTCTCAAGGCACTCATTTAATGGAGAATCCTTCTAGGTAGACACAGATTTCTATTGCAGGTTTACTGGAAATCTTTAGCTCTGTTTTTCTTCTTTCATCTTTTGTTAACTTCAACACACTAAATTTGGGAGCAGGTCATCTTCTAATAAGGGACTTCGTTTTGTGGGGCATTATTTATTTGTTTGTTTGAGGTTGATTTGTGAATTAGAGGCTGGCCTCTAATTCACAAAGATCTGCCTGCTTCTGCCTCCTGAGTGCTGGGATTAAAGGTGTGCCCCACCGCTGCCTTGCTAGATAGAGTCTTTGTTTTTAAACATAAATACTATTGTGCTTAGAGATCCTGTGTGTGATATGCTGGGGATGGCATCCAGGGCTGTGCTATACCTGAGTATGAACTGGAATTTAGAGCAATGTTCCTGGAGCCTTGAATATTTCTATTTAGACTTAATTCACAGGAGGGTAAAATACAAAGCAGGCTGTACAGAAAGAAGAAAGGAGAATGTTCTGCAGTTTTCGATGAGGTTCTTGGTGGGTGTCACCTCATTTCAGCTGGTGGATTGACTCCTACATGTTGAAAAGACAGGTCCAGTCCCTCAGTCTGTCACAAAGCCTCTGACTCACAGAACATAATGAAGGTTGTTAGAGGGGACAGGAGGCATTCCAGGCAGATGATTGTGACCTCCCACCTCTAGCCACCAAGCACATGACACAGTAATACCTACCTCCTATTTACTAAGAAAAGACAAACATTAGTATCCCAGTAGTTTCACATTCTTTTTTTTTCTTTTCTTCACACAGCATCTCCTTTGTGTCAGTAATAACTTGTTGATTATAACCATATCTAAAATTTCAAGTTTAAACATAAATACAGGAAGTTCTCATCAGATCTTTTCTTAAACTCACATAGAATATTGTATTCCTGGCTTTTGATCTCCCGTGATTTGCATTTTTGCATTTGGTTTCTCCCTAGAAACCTTTGACTCTAACTAGGACAGAAACAAAAAAGGACTGTCGCTGTAAGAAGCTGCTCTTTCTTCCATGAAGACTTCCGTTGGTACCTGTGCTGAGGTTCATTCCTATCTCCTGAGTCTTTAGTGCTTGGTTTTCAGGTCCACTTTTGGTATCTTGGCTATTTTTGTGAGGTTTCAAAGCTTCTTTCCACTGACTTTAAATATCCATTTATTTGTGTGAGTATTTGCCTGCATGACTATGTGCACTTGTGTGTGTGTGTGTGTGTGTGTGTGTGTGTGTTCAGTGCCTACAATGGCCAGAAGAAGGTGTCAGCTCCCCTAGAACTCAAGTTACAGGTGGTTGTGAACTGCCATTTGGTTTCAAGAGCAGCAACTGCTCTTAATCACTTAACCACGTCTCAGACATACTTCTCTGACTTTAAATGGTGACCACTGCATAGCTGTATACATTTTACTAGGTGTACAAATAATTATAATAATTTTTAAAAGACCTGTTTTGTCATTGACCTTCTAAGTTCTCTCCTTATTCAACTCCAACATGAGAAATGGGATGAGAAGCACTGTGAAATATTTGAAGAGCCAGAAGTTACAAGGCCAAATCCTACATTTTAAACAGACTTCCTCTTCAGTATTAACTTAATAGTTGTACAGTCATATAATTTGAGGAAGATATCACCTCTGTACAGGAAATACAAGTTTTACAGAACTCATTTGATCCTTATCTTTAAAATAAAACACTGAAGAAGGTTTAAGAAATGGCAGTGTGGTTTAAATTCCATTGCCTTTTGTCAGGAGAGCTGAAAGTTACATTGTGGTTTACGGATCTGTCAGGGCCTTTGGGAAACAGCATCCTTGAGTGGCTTGGGCGGGTGAGTCATTTATTAAAATTATCCCTGAAGAATTACAGGTTTGCTAGCTTAAGTATGTATGGTGTAGAACCCTAGGATCATAGAAGGCTAATAAGGCTCAAAGAAAGCAGAGTGGCTTAGACACTTTAGTGGAATCTCTCCTAACTCCCTAGATGCTGACCTTCTCTTCTCTGTCCTTAGCTGCTCTTTCTTTTCTGTGTCTAAATCATTTACTCTTTTCATCTCCCTTCATTCCTTTTTTCCCTTGCTTTTTCCTTCCTCCTTCTCGTGTGTGTGTCAGATAGGGCCCTGCTCTCCCAGCAGGATATCTGTGACAGGGACAATAGTGATTTAAATGTAAACCTCCTTACCCCATACCTTTGTTCATCAGCCATAGAGGCAGGCAAAGCATTTTATTATATACAGGTACTCATTTATTTCTTCTGAATCTGTGTTTTCCATGTAGAATGGAATAAAAGTACACATGAGAATAGAAGGCTAGAATACACAAGTCAGAACTGGATAGATAATAGCCTACTAAAGGTCTTTTCAAACAGTTTTCACACCTACAAGAACCAGAGGTTTTCAGCACACCTTTGACTTTTCAGAGGTTGTTAGTCAGCCAATTTTGAGCACCAGGGAAGTCCTTCCCACTCCTGCATTTGTGAACGACTCTATTTTATTTGCCGAAAACAGCTTTTGTCATTGGGGTTTTGACTCAGTGGTAGAGAGGGCTTGCCTTGCAAGCTCAATGCCCTTGGTTTGCTCCTCAGTTCTAAGGTGTGTATATGTTTGTCTAATTCTGCACTGAAGAAGCCTTGCATTATGTCTTTCAGACTCTTCTGATGACAGTATAAATTTACAGTATTCAGAGCCACTATTTGTTTGCAGTAAAGCAAAGTCTCACAATCTAATGTTCCTAGTAGCCATTCATGACAATTGCTTCATATGTCAATAGAGGCATGCATGAAGTCCAAGGGTTGGTAGTTAGTGGCCAGCACATAACTCAGAGATGCCAGGGATCTGTTTGGGATTATTCCAAGCCTCCTACGATCCCAGGCAGACACTAACTCTTCTTTTCTTATGTTCTTTCCACCTGGACCAGGCAGTCAGATGTGGCCAGGGTCAGAACAAAGAAGAACACAGAGCTCCAACAGCTTGGTCAAGGATTTCATTAGCCATATGTATGTTTCATGCCAATCTGCTGGAGGGGCATCTAAGCATCCAGGTGTTGTGCTCCACAGCTTCTAATTGAAGAGATGAAAGAAATGCCCTCTAAGAGATATAGAGAGTTTGTGCACACAAAACCGGGTCCCCTAGAAGATACTTGCCCAAGATCAAGTGCCTTCTGTGGCACAGATATAGACTAGGGGAGCCTTGTGCATATGTTTTTCCTCTTAAGAAATCAACTTAAATTTCTGTGTCGGGTGTCATCCTGCCTATAGACTTTTTGTAGTAGGGGATAATCAATTTTACATTGTGTGTAAGAAACCAGAGGACACACTGCAGTTACTTCAGACTATATTTTAAAGTTCTGTTAATAGAACCTACTATGGGATTAATCTACTGTGTAACTTCTTCTCCTAACATGTATTTATCAATGCAGATTGTAATATAATGCAAAACTAACTGTGCTTCATTTATATACATCTCCAACTAGATTTCTGTTTTACTTTCTCTGTATTTTTGCATTTGACCTATTAATACTTTTTGGGGTGTTATTCAGGGAAAAAAATGCTCTCTCAGCAGAACCATATGGCTTGTTTCCTGTTCCTGTGCTGCTTTGTGTACTTTTGCAAGGCTACCCTGCGGCTTTCTGAGAGCTGGTGTTACACTGGTATTCTGGCAGCTCAACTACAGCGATGGGAACTTACACTACAAGTTCCTTTAAAGTCTGATGTTTCCAAGGTGGAAGAGTGCATGTTGTCATTCTTCATATATTATTCTGTTTTTCCCCTGTAGCTAGAATATTGTCTTTTCAAAAAGAATTATACTGTTTGTTTTATTCTTTAAGGGAGAGGATTTCTACTAGAATATATATTACCTTTTTAATATTTATTCTAATGTACATATGTGTATATGTTGTATCTGTCTGTGGGTATGTGCAGATGTGTGAAGGTGCCCACAGAGTCCAGAGGTATTGGATTCCCCCAGGAACTGGAATTATAGACTATTGTAAGTTATCCAGTGTGAGTACTGGCAACAAAACTAGGGTCCATTAACAATAAAGGCTGAAATTAATAATGAATACTAAAAAATATGCAAATTATATAATGGAAGGATTGTACAGAGTACACATTCAATACATCAGAAGAGAGATCAACCTAATTTTCAGGCAATTTATAGGGCTGCAGAGATGGCACAACTGTTAAGGGTGTTCTCTTCTATTCTAGAGGATAGGAATTTGATTCCCAGAAACCATTTTGGAAGTTCACGACTCTCTAACCACACAGATCTAAAAGATCTGACACCCTCTTCTGGCCTCTGCAGGCACCCACACACATGTGCATACTTACCTGAATACACACATACATATAAATCCTTTTAAAAAGCAGTATGTAATGCTACTTTGGCCCTTTATTCCTCACAGAAAAGATCAACTGATCATTTGACTTATTTCCAAAAAAGTGTAACCACAGTTTACAAGTCTATAATTTAATGTTGTGATGTTCCACAGATACTAAGTTTTTCTGACCCCTGTTTTCCATTTTATGAAATATTATATTTTATTATAGCATCTTTGTTTTAGAAACAAACATCCAAGAGTTTTTTCTCTCTTCCTCCCTCCCCTCCCTGATTCATAACAAACAAACTCTAGAGTTCACATTTAGATCAGTATTGGGTAGGGAGTTTTGCTTTTTTTTGTTGTTGTTGTTTGTTTTAGTTTTTTTCTAATTTTACTTTTTACTGATTCTTTGTGAATTTCACATCATGAATCTTGGTCCCACTCATCTCCCTGTCCCTTCAAATCTTTCCTCTGCCCTTGCATACTCCTTCATCCCACAATAAAACAAAATAAAATTTAAAAGAAAAGAAAAAAAGGAAGAAGAGAAAAATCTCATCGTGGAAGCTATAGTATGACACAGTGAGTCAGACAGTACACCCTTTAGTCCTTTACTTGCAAGTGTTCATGCAGTGAGTCGTTGGTCTTGTTCAAGGCCTCTGGTTTCTGCCACACTATTGATATTGGGCCCTCACTGGGACTCCTCTTGGATAGACTCTTATTGTCTTGTGTCATGGAGATCTGACAGCTGTGAGTATGCAGGACTGGCCCCTTCACATGCTCCAGCAGATCAGAGATGGGATGGATGTTGGGGTGGCCAACTCATAACCTTGGTTCTGGGCCTGGGTGGTTGCTGGGTTGGTTAGCCTGTTAGCTTTCCCTTATCACCATCAGGGTGAACTCTCCAGCATCACTCTGGCTAGCTTACCCTGTTCAGTAAGCAGGAAGGGGCAGAGCTGGCTGGTTCTCATATTCCACACCCTTGGGCTGGCTCATTCACACCCTCATGTCTGCACCACCAGAGCCAACTCTCCTGTGTTGTCAATTGAAGTTCAGCTGGTAAGAGATAGGGACAGCTTTCTTGCTCTCCTGACCTCAGAGCCAGCTTTCCCACCTGCCACAGGTTATGGGGGTGCGGGAGGTCTTGCCCACACCACCAAGCTACCATCAACAGGGTCAGCTCTATCATGCTGCCCATGTGAGGTGCAGGGCTCACTTTCCTGGTGTAGGGCCACTCTCCCAAGTGCTGCAGCTGGTGAGAGACAGGGTCAGCTCTCTAGTCTGCCACAGGCAGTAAGGGACTAGGGTGGGGAGGGCATCTTTCCCTAGTCCATGAAACCACATTGCAGATGATGGATTTGGGGCCAGCTCTCATACTCTCAAAACCCCAAGGCAGGCTCACCCCTTTCTAGAATACTGAAGCAGATGTGGTGCCAGGCCAGTTGTCCCATTCTCATGACCTCAGGCCTAGCTCTCCTATCTACCATAGATCTTGGTTGGGGGATCTTGCCCTTGCTTACTCATCTGTATGGCAGATGAGGGGTTGTTCTTTTTATTGTGGTTGTTGCTGGGAATGGAACCTAGGATGTTGGTCACACTAGGCCAAGTCTTCTACCTCCAAGTTAAATCTCTACTGAAGAATATGTTTTACAACCTTTCGTACTTAAAGTTGGGCAAGATAGTGAATGGATAGTGTTTGCCCCAGTGTCTATCATACAGGAAGACCTACAAAATGGAGACCTTCCACAACTTTTAAGTAGATCTTTGCTTTTAACAATAGGAATGGTAAGTGCCAAAGTGAAAAGCTTTGAAAGCTCTTATTCTACCAGGGATGGTGTTTTAAAATGTTTAATGCACGTTTTTAGAGAAAGTGTTAGGGGTTAAAAACTTTGAAATAAATTTGGCATCAAAGGATTCAGTTATTTGAGGTATTGTTTCCCCTATAGCCTAACTAGTGAATCTAGATACTGTGAAGACCCTGCTTAATCCTAGTGCTGCTTAGAGGTGGACAGGGTTGGGAAGGACACTCAGATTTAATTTTAAGAGAGAGGAGAAAAGTTAAAAATTGAGGCTAATAAAAGTTAATGAGGAACGTTTAAATCCTTTAATAGTTCAGTTCATATTACAAGTCAGAATGGTGTATACCGTTATTATATGCACGTGCCAGCATCCTCTTTAGCTATAATTCTTTTCCCTTGAAAATAAACCAGTATGGCACAGAAGGCATATCATGTGCTCATGATTTCTGTTCATCTTTTTGACAAATTCCACATTTTTAAAGAGGAGAAAAGAACTAGCAAAGGGGAATTAAAATAGAAAGGTATTTTTACTCTGCCATATCCCAACTATAACACAATATAAAGCAGCATAGTTATCATCTAAGTGACCACTTCTGTCTCTTTGTACTTAAATTTTTATTTTGATATGAGAAACATTCTTCAAACCCAGAGTGTACACTTAATATGCCAGTTTTTTTATTTGTTTTTGTTTTTTTCTTGTTGTTATTTTTGTTTTGAGAATTTCTTTTAAGTTGTAGGTGTTTGGAGAGGTGGCCTGATTCAGCATCCTGTATTAATGGTCCAAAGATAGAACAGCTCAAGTTTTTCCTGCTCTTCTTTGTGAGATGTTAACATGCTTGCAGAGATGATTCCTTTTAGAAATGCTACTCTCCCGTGGTCCTAATCTCCTATGGCCCTTATAAAGGGTGATTCTTGTTCACTCCCTTGCTTAAAAACTGTCACAGACCTCCATTTGCTTCTGACTGTCCAGGCTATGTGAGACTATCTCATATCAGATACCATTAGAGAGGTGTTTCAGTGACTAAGATACAGATTGTAACTTAGATTAGCTGTGTGCAACACAGAAGGCTGTAAGCCATTTATAGAGAAGAGAGCAAAAAAAGTTCCTTTCATAATTTTATTTCCAGAGATAGATTTTTTATTTTTCCTTTTTTTCTTTTGTGATGGATGCTGGAGAAGAAACCCAAGGCCTCCCATATGGGAAACAAATGCTATACCATTAAATTACACCCCAGTCATCTATGTTTGTTTGTTTGTTTTTCTTTGGAAAGCATCAAACGAGTTTTTCTATAGCAAATGTTTAAAGTTAAATACTTAACTGTTCTAAAGGAAACCTGTCATATTTCCCAACCGGTATCAACTTCATCATGTGGTTGGTTGGTTGGTTTTGTTTTTTAGGTGAATGAATAAGCACATAATTTCACAAATTATCTCTGCATGGAACCTTAATCTTCCAGTTTAGCACCTGCTCTCTTCTTGAACTGTAAACATGGAGGTGCCATTGGTTGTGGGGACTGATGCCAGCTGCTTGTGTGCTGTAGTGATCCTCCAGCCTGATTTGGGGTACTCAGCTTTCTGTTGTTACTCTTTCCGCTTCAGGAAAAACACTTTGATGTTTCCATCTTCAGAGATAATCACTAGACTGTAGTGAATGGGGAGAAGGCCCTGCTTTTCATCCAGCCCAGCTCCCACACGGCTAGCTTATACCCCGAAATAACAACACACAAATTGTATTCATTCAAGCACTGNCCAGAGCTTCATGCGGCTGCCTCAGAGAGGAGAGTAATGGCGTCTGCCTGACTCAGCTTCTCTCTCCCAGCATTCTGTTCTGCCTACTCCACCCACCTAAGGGCTGGCCTATCAAAAGGCCAAGGCAGTTTCTTTATTAATCAATGAAAGTAACACATAGACAGATGACCCTCCTACATCACTAGACTTCTGTATTATTTAAGATGCATAATCTAAAGTTGTGATTTCAGTTTAAGAGACAGCCTTTCCATGTAGGCATTATAAAATAAATAATGTTTTAAAATGCCTGTTACAGATTGTAGTGCTCTGTGCTACAGAGTACATTTTTATGTTCTAACATTGGACATTTCCTGAGTGACAAAGAATTTATATAGCCTGATGCCATCTCCCCACTTCCACTCCCACAATTTTCACCAGTTATTCTGGGCTGTTGAGCTGACATCTATTTTCTTTACATCACTGGATGAAAATTGCTATTTGAAGTATTCTCTGATAGAAATATACTTTGAGCAACATCTGTAAGAAACATAATTTTAAGTAATGCTACATATTCTAGCAGTGTGATAACTCAGTGGTAAAATGCATACTTAGCCTTTTGGAGGCCCAGGGTTTGATCTTTATCAATAATAATAAATATTATTAGTACTAAAAGAAAAATCTTCTGGCAACCACACCAAAGTACTAAATAATAAAATGGGCCAAAGAAATGACTCAACAGTTAAGAGCATGTGTGGTTCTTGCAGAGGACCTAAGTTTGATTCCCAGCATCAACAGATACATGGGGCATCTCCCAGTTGCCTGTAACTCCAGCTCCAAGGGAATCTTATATAGAGGTTATGTGTGTGCACGCGCGCACACACACACACACACACACACACACAAACACATACATAAATGTTAATAAAAATAATCAAAGCATGACATTGTTGTTACTACTATACTTAACTCACCCAGCATCCAATATTTTTAAATAAGTAATGGATATTTTTTAGTTTTTGAAAATATTTATAAAATTTTTTTGCTTCAAGTATTTAAACCAGTAAAATTTAACACTGTATAGCTCATTTCCACAGAAACTAACATACTCAGGGTGCCTTATGAGACAATACCTGCCATCATGAATGCTGGATATTTGTATATTTAGAGTTTTCTTTCTGACAGGTCAAATACTAGATTGTGTACTTTGCCCTTTTCTCTGTGGTTGATCACATCACTGATTCTCTCACCCTGTCTCCATTAATCAGCTGATGGACCCCAGCTATACCACCCCTATCCCTGTGGAGCACTTGGTAATTTTTTCAGTCTCCTCACGGGGAATGTTTAGGAAGTTTAGGAGTGACTGTAACCAGTACCACATGCTGTTAAAAGCCTCAGCCTTCTAGAATATTGTCTTTGGGTAAAAGCAGTCGCTAGGGAATCTCATTGAGAGACTTCTGGATACTAGTCCAAGACAGAGCAGTTTATGGCTCTCAACAAAACCTTGGGAGGTAATTAGGATCTTACAATTTTCTAAATTCTTAATTATATATGTATATGTAGATATATGCACATGAGAGCAGGTGCCTTTGGGAGCCAGAGTGGGTGGGACTGAAGCATGATTAATAAAAACTTAGATAGCTGGGTGGTGGTGGCGCATGCCTTTAATCCCAGCACTCAGAAGGCACAGACAAGTGGATCTCTGAGTTCAAAGCCAGCCTGGTCTACAAGAGCTAGTTCCAGGACAGGCTCCAAAGCTACAGAGAAACCCTGTCTCATAAAACCAGAAAAAAAAAAACAAATAAACAAACAAACTCAGAGAGAGAGATTGGGGTTCAGTCTGAAGGTCTGAAAAGCAAAACAGCCAGCCACTGCCTCTTACCTTTACCTTAGTCTCTTAGTCTGAAATGGCAGTCCTGCCTCCAGGAATCTCAGAATGTAACTGTGCCTGAGAGCTGTTTCCTCCTGTTTTATAACCCTCTCTAGGACTGGGATTAAAGGTGTGCACCATTGGGATTAAAGGCATGCACTGCCCGGTTTCTGTGATAAACTAGTGTGGCTACTGGAGTGAAAGGTGTGTGTCACCACTGCCTGGTGTGTAAAGCTGACCAGTGGGATTGTTTTACTCTCTAATCTTCAGGCAAGCTTTATTTATTAAAATACAGACAAAATGTCACTACATTGGGCTCACACAGTGATAATTAGAACAGGTGACTGGAAATAGATAAGACAGACAGGAACACTAAGCTTTGCATACCTCTGCTGATGAAAATGAAGGTAGCACCAGTTTTATTGAAGTAGTGTCACAATTAAAATTGTGTGTGTCCCAAAGAAATATCCTGGAGGTTATATATATTTCTTAGAGAAGTCTAGAACAAAACTGGTACACATTTTAAAATTATGTTAGGTTAAACTTTAAAGTGGAAAAATTTGAGATACCTATTCAAACAATGTAGGGCTTAAGCCATAGCATTGTGATAGCATGCTTGTCTAGCACCAGAGGCCCTGGGTCCCATCACACACACACACACACAATTGTCAATTGTTTTACATATAGATACACATCTTACTCTTTTTCACCCATTTTGACCTGTACATTTTGTAAATATATGCCAGTTTCCTGGGGGCCCAGAAAGCATCTTTCATAATAGGTACATAATTGACTTGCTTAGTAATGCTCAACAAGTCACTGTGATTTGCTCTATAGAGCAACTGGTCTGTTCATTTGGGAAAAGAAATGCACCATAGCAAAGTTCAAACTTTCCCTCTGTATATTCCTAATAATTAAGTGTGCTGAAGAAAAAGAACATTAGCATAAGAAAAGGTAGCCAAATTTATTAATATGCATGGAAGGCATATAAACCATGAAAGTCAGTGAACTGCTGATGGTTTAACCTTAAACAGCGGAGGAAGAAGAGGATTCTGCTGACACTATGAGGTAGGACGTATGTTTTAGGGAAGGTGAGTAGTGAGTCTGAAGAAAAGCCAAGGCTGGGAGAAAGCTATTATTGGCTCTGGTGTGATGGTTGCCTTTTTTCTTTTCTCTTTCTTTCTTTCTTTCTTTCTTTCTTTCTTTCTTTCTTTNGAATTGAACTCAGGACCTTTGGAAGAGCAGGCAATGCTTTTAACCGCTGAGCCATCTCTCCAGCCCCTGGTGTTTGATTTTTAGTTTCTTACTCTGGTGTGTCTGACTATAGGTAGGCAAGGAAAAACCTTTCAGAGAAAAAAATTATCTTCCTAGTATTTGCTGTTACGGGGCATTCTCAGTTGGAAGTCCAAAGTATTGAATCTAGAGGTTCCTTTCTGAGTTCCAGAAGATGTGTCCTAAAAAGAGTATTCATACACTTTAAAGATCTCTTTGAGGTCGAACAGTTCTGGGAGTATTCATGTCACATCTCTTAGTTTATTCTTGTATAAGCCTATGGTAGAGATTGATTTTTGAATTATTTAAAACTTCCTTTAAAGTATTTTTAGGAACTTATCTGTCTTTGTGGATCACATCATATTGATTGGTTCCAGGTTTTTGTTTGGATTCAGCACTGAAGACTTGTGCACTGGACTGTGGCACTTCATTAGCAAATATTCAGCCTCTATTATCTAGTCTAACCCCTCTGTGTCCTGGGAAGTTGTAAGTCATCTGATTCTGTGCTTCTGTGGGTTCATATTTTTAAGGTAGACATTTACATACATACATACACATACACACACACACACACACACACACACACACAGAGGGAGGGGTTGGGGGTCTCCATGGTTCCAAGATACCTTTAACCAAATAAGGAGAGAAAATACCCATAGGAAACTGATGTCAGGGTGTGTGCTTGCAGACACAGACATGAGTATCACTGTCTTTAGCTCCCAGTCTTCTGTCTGCAGACCAAGAGAAACTTGAGGATTCCAGCAAAAATCAGCCTCATAGATTAAGGAGTGTCTACTAAAGACTCATGCTTTTCTGGGGACTGAGGCCCAGCTCAGGAATTCACTGCTACCTCCAAGTTTCTTCCCAGAGATACCTTGTACAGTTGCATGGATACCCTGTAGAGTCATTCCCACACACCAATATTCATACACGAAGATTATGTATTGATTCTGCATCAGAAACACAGGTACTTTGAGGTCCTCCATCCTAATGTGGCAACCTGAATCTTTAACACTAACGAAGCCCTGTGTAAAGTGTAGGAAAGTTTTTCCAGGCCCTTCCTGGAGTTCTGCCAACAGCTCTGCAGAATAAGTATGTTATCCCCACTTTGTTCCTGAGAATCAGGCTCATCTTGGCTAGATAAACTGTCTAGGACATATGTGGTACCCATGAAAGGACTTAACTGTACTGCTTTCCCTTGTATTGTGAGCCGTGTTGTCTCCTCCTTTTCTTCTGCCTCTATATCCTTTCACAGCCTCCCCTTTTCTCTTAGAGTCAATTTCCCCCTGCACAGGCTGACTTTGCAGGAACCTTACTTTGTGTCTAAAGATTTCTGGCACTGTCCACCATCAGCAGTGTGTTCTTTGTAACATATACACCCATTGCCAGGGAACAGGAGGGGATTTACAAACCAAGATATTGTAGTCATAAAGAACACTGAAGCACACCAGGCATTATCAAGGCCCTGGGAAAGCTATAAAAGCCATCAATGGACATTACTCTGAGAGCCTTGTGGTCTTATTATGATTGAGAAGGTGTCATCATTCTGGTAGGCCTTGTTCAAGGATAGGGCAGTAGGCACAAGTCATTGTTAAAGCCTCAGTCTGGAAATTTATCTGGGACAGAATTCATTAGTTAAGTCAAGTAATTTTTTTTGTTTTTGTTTAATCAAATAATCCTGCCTTTTTTGACTTATGCTGACTGCCTGAGGAAAGATACCTGAAATTTAAAAAAAAAAAAAGAAGAGGAGGAGGAGGAAGAAGGAGAAGGAGCAGCAGCAGCCTTGGTCCTTCTGAAGATGGCAAATGGGAGTTTCACATCTCCCCAGTTCTAAGAAAGGAGTGCCTACCCAGCCCTCTAAAATGCAAATGAGGCTCTGACTTACACTCATTTCAGGCAGTCCTTTTTCCAGAGTAAGACTGAGCATCCTATACTGAACCTGTCAGTCAACAATTGCAGGGACCATTATTTTCTCACCATTGACTACATTTATTCTATTCTGTGCATGTCCGTGTTAGTTAAATCTTGGATTTTTTAAGTACAGCTTTCTCTGAGGCCATTTTCCTCCACCCCTAGTGCCCTACGGCCTTAGGAAGTCTGGAGGTCTTGTCCTGACATCACGTGCTCAACAATCAACAGCGCTTTTCTGTTCTGAGCCTGCCCTCCTCCCCAAAGCAGAAATAAATCAACGTTGGTTGAGACTCAGTCGTAATAAATCAAGACCTGTCCAAAGCTGGAGCCTGCCCAGTCAAAATGTCATACTGTGGCTTTCACTGAGGATTAATTAAAGGCCTGATATAAAGCCCAGATGTGCTGCAAGAGAGCAGCCTGCTGCCTGGTGGCCATGTCTCCCAGGTTCCTGCCCACCCAAGAACATGGAGGAGGCAGATAGAAAGGCATTCAGGATTGGGAGGGTACAAAAAGGGAGGCACCCATCAGCGCTTTTGGATGGACTTTATCTACTTTGCAGAAAATGGGATTTTCCAATGAAACAAAATAAATAAAATAATAAAATAAAGTCCCTTAGGCTATGTACATTCAGTGCTTAAAAGGGGAAAGTGTAATGGATTAGAATTTTTTTTTAAATCTAGAAGACTGAAGAACAAGAGCCAAATAAATGTTTCGTTGCTGTAAAGCTAATGTTCTGAGATTGATGTGTGGTTTGTACTGATGTATATAACATTGACAAAGGACACTGTGTATATTTAAACTTTTTTCATTTGTTTCTGTGTTGTTTTCACAAGAAGCTAACTTTGATAAGCAGGGGTTTTGGGTTGTTAATTTCTCCCAGTTCTTCCCAGACCTACATCATTCCACATAACCATCCATAGAGGCACATTATTAAGTCCTATTAGAAGAATTAAAATGAAAATGTGTATTTAGTCTGAGTTAGTTCTCCATATGTACACAGTACTGCATTGATGTAGAAATGAAAATTTATTCAAAACTGTATGTAATAACCATGCTGTTGTATGACTTTAAACTTAAAACTTACTACTCGATTAAAAATTTGATTCAGAATTTGTAAGGAATGCATCAAAGATATGAACAGTCTTTCTGTGGTGATTTGTACACTTGCTGAACACTGAAAATCACCTGTCTAGAAACTACAGATAAAACAAAGTAAATCTACTGATTACGATGCAGACTTTGCCAGATGGTTTGCAAGGAGAAATAAGATTCTTTGTGACTAGAATTTATAATTTTATAAAGCATATCTTTCTGTCAACTTTTATCAGTGGAAATTCAACTTACCCCCAAAAAACAGATCTGATCCCTGAAGTTTAAACTACAGAAGTTTTCTTAAAGAGTCTAAAGGCTGTTGTGTGGGAATTTGTTAGTCTTTTGGACTTCTCCAGTCACAGCTGACCATGTGTAGTATCTTAGTGGTTCTGTTCCATATAGTATATCACATATTGAGGCTAAATCAGAGCTCTACAGCAGTTTTAGCACTTTCCCAAATATTCTGCACATTCCTCTGCTGATTACTGCAGACTGATGGATCATTCGTGATTGTTAAGGATCTAACAGCATAACATTTTTTCTAAAGTCTCTTCAAGGGCTCTTGTGTTAGTTAATTATCTAGAAAAAGCTACTGACTACAACTGTGCATTTTCATTAGTCTAGATTTTTTTCAAAAGGATGCTTTTTGTTTAGTCAATAAAAACTTATGTTTATCAATGTTTCTTAATATGTATTTTAATTTCAGTGAAGTTGAAAAGCCTATGACATTGTATTTTATTTGTATTTATATGTATTTTAGGAGTCAAGAAATTTAGAGAAAAAACTGTTCACATTGTCCATTTTAAATGCCCTTGCTTGTTCAGTCCTCAGTATATAGGCTGTGCTTCTTCAGTTCTGTGCTTCTAGAACTTTGGGCCACTTATTATTAGGAAATTGACAAAGAATCTGGTATATTTTCCAAATACTCTCACCACTAAATTATTTTTTCATATTTATTTTGGGAGATATTTCCACTTTTGGATAAAATTATTCTCATCCGAAGTTCTCTAGTTCCACAGTGCTCCTTGCTCTCTTCCCATTATTGTGCATATGGACTTAGTAGCATTATTAATCACTCAGTTGTTCATGAATCTGCTAACCCATCTGAGTCCTCAAAAGACAGGGTATTCTTCATGTGTCTCTGTGGCATTTAAAACACACAGGACAACAGGAATCACAAAGGCCAACTTCTCTTTTGAGATAATGTGGGACAGTTTAGTGTGTCATTGTCTCACCATACTGAGGCACCACAGATTTTTCTGACAGCCTCTAAAACCATCTTACAAAAGAAACAATAGAATTTATAGTATATAAAGTATTTTGGTAGATATGTTAGCTCTTTTATTTGTTTGGCTTTTAACCCATGTAAGCACTAATGATAATCCTTAGCTGATCTGAAGGAAATGGTGGCATAGTTCCTAGAATTGTCTTTTCATTTTATGCTCTCTCTTTTTTTCTTTTTTAATATTTCATAATCATGGTTAGGTGAAAAACTGGCTTTATGAACCTTGGTGTAGCTTTAATAAGGGTTGTCTCATATATTGTTAGGATTAACACTATATGCTGAATGTCTAACAGGACTATCTTAAAAGGTTTTTAAATTCAAAGTCAGAATTAAGTCCACTAGCTAAGAAGAGAGATATGTATTAATTGCCAGTAGCACTTTCTAGCCTGGAATCTTTGGGTTTGTGTTGACTCCAGCCACGTTTGGCCTCAGGAGTGGGGGGCTGAGGTCCCAAGAACCAGTATCCTACATCTCTGTCACTTGACTCAATGGGAAAGCAGTTTGATTCTGCTGCTGATAGGTTTCTTTGCTCTCTTTGTGTGTGTGTGTGTGTGTGTGTGTGTGTACAGACCCAGAGGCCAGAGGCCAGTGCTTCTTTCTCCACCTCTGTCTTTCCTATTCACTTGAGACAGGGTCTCTCAGTGAACCTAAACTCACCATTTCAGCTAAGCTGACTGCCCACTGAATTGTCAATACCTGCCTGTGTCTGTCCCCCAGTGTTGGACTTACAAGTACACAGAGCCATGTGTGGTTTTTGCATAAGTACTGGGGATTTGAACTCTGGTATTCATGTCTACATGGCAAGTGTTCTTACCTGTTGATCCATTTTCCCAGCCCTTATTTCTCTTTTTGGTGTTTACTGAGGAAATATTTTCATTGGAAGTAAATGTTTAAGGAAATGGCCCAACTTCCTAGGATCACATAAAGTTAGTACAGCTTTTTGTCA
This sequence comes from Bramus lutescens, assembly GCA_001685075.1. NCBI lineage: Eukaryota > Metazoa > Chordata > Mammalia > Rodentia > Cricetidae > Bramus > Bramus lutescens. The sequence continues at coordinate 223,720 of LOEQ01002180.1, read as the reverse complement.
CAGCTGCATATCTAAGCTCTCTGCAGGTAACAACAGCCTATGTTTTCATTTTCACAGTGTAACATTTTTGACTAGAAGTTAAATCATAAGCTTCTACTCTGGTAACATATGGAAATAAAGACTAAAAGAAATAAAGGTTTGTTTAGTTATATAGCCAGAACTGACAAAAGGACTTTTTGTCTTTGTGACTGGCTCTTCATTGTTCTCTTGTACTATTCCAGACTCCCTTATTGTAGTGAGGAGGGGAGCAGGCCTGCTTTTCGTCCTGCCCAGCTCCTGCACGGTAGCTTATACCCCAAAATAACAACACACACATTGTATTCATTTAAGCACTGCCT
>LOEQ01002180.1:187886-212114 GCA_001685075.1 Bramus lutescens | reverse complement strand
CCATTTGATATTTTTTGCTTCTTTGTCAAAACTCAGGTGTTTGAAGGTGTGTGGATTAATATCCAGGTCTTCTATTCAGTTCCATTGGTCCTCCTGTCTGTTTTTAAGGGTCTTGGCCATTCTTACAAGTGTAAGATGGAATCTTAAATTAGAATTCAACAGCAACACTAATTTCAGAAAGCCCACAAAGACATGGAAATTAAAAATATATATATACTCACCTGAATTGCCAATGGGTTAGGGAAAAAATAAAAGAAGACATTAAAGACTTCCTAAAATTCAATGAAAATAACCATTTGACATACCCAAATTTATGGTACATAATGAAAGCTGTGTTAAGAGGAAAGTTCATAGCACTAAATGCCCACATAAAGAAGCTGGAAAAATCCCACACTAGTGAGTTAACAGAACATCTGAAAACTCTAGAACAAAAAGAAGCAAACTCACCCAGAAGTACTAGATGGCAGCCCTTGGCATTTCTGTAGACAGCAGTACCAAGAACAGTATGGGAGTCACTCATGGTCTTTGACAGTGCAGCCCAAGGTCCAGGAGGTTTTTTTGTTTGGAGACATGGAACAAGAAGAAACAGTGACACTGGCCCCTCTTCATGTACTGTGTTCATCTTTGTGTCTCAGATAGAACCCTATCTATAGTGCAAGGCCAAAGTCATCACTTTCCAGACCCATGGAAGAGCAAGGCTACATGGGGAGGTAGTACTAGAGAACAAAAAAGACAAAGCCATTTTAGGGAATCAGCCAGCCAGGGACTGACAGCATTAATTTATCCTACGACACAGAGAACTTTAATAGCCACAAGACAATGGTGCAATAGCCTCCTGCTTCCCATGTGATCTTTATACACCAAATTTTGAAGGAGGCTGCTTGGTCATTCCTGCCATTTAGACCCGATGTAATCACATAGAAGCCATATTATTTAAATCACTACTTGGTCCATTAGCTCTAGGTTCTTATTAACTAACTCTTAGATCTTAATTTAACCCATTTCTAGTATTTTATATTTTACCATGTGACTCGTAGCCTAACAACAAGGCTCCAGCCTCTCTGTCTCTGGCAGTGGCTCCATGGCTTCTGTCCAACTCTTTCTTTCTCCCTGCATTCAGTTTAGTTTTCCCTGCATACCTCTGTTCTGCCCTGCTCTGCTATAGGCTCAAAGCAGTTCTTTATTAACCTATTCACAGCATACACAGGGGAATCCCACATCACCTTCCCTTTTCTATTTAAATAAAATGGAAGGTTTTAACTTATCATATTCAAGGAAAACTACAATTAGAACTATAAATTCTTGAACTCCATCAAAGACTCCAGTGTAAGTCTTTGAAAGGTTTGAAGAACACATGTCTAAATGATATATATCTCTATATATCTAGAAAACCTAACTAACATGACTAGAATCTTGACTATTATAGATGATCCTACATAATCACAACACTTTAATCAAGAGCAGAAATATATATACACAGTATAACAAAATTGACCTTAAATTTGTATCAATAAACCAAGATCCATACCAACGCAAATCTCTATAGCATATCTCCTTTAAATGTATAGAAACATTTATAAACAATATGTGGGAATTTGAGTGTACTTCTCTAGAATACTTCCTGCTGATTGGGGTGGTGTTAATCTGGTCTTTCATGGTGTATCCTGTGTGCTAGGCTCACCTCAGTCAGCAGTTGGGCGAGGTAATTTGGGGGGGTTGTTTAAGGCAACCTTTCAGGGGGGTCTTGGTCCATCAAATCACGTTAGCCTAGAATGAATCTACAGGTTCTCATCCTCTGTGGAAACAAAAGAAGAACCTCTTTTCCAAAGCAACAAATCCTTAGACCCAAATTCTGAAGACAAAATATCTTTAAGGTATATATGTTGGTTACTTAGCTCTTTTACAGTCAAAAAATTCAAAGATTTGTGTTATTATATGTATTAGGTCTGAGAGACACTTAAAAGGATCTTTACATGGCTTATTCTTCTTTACTCCTTTTGATCTATGACTATCTATACTCTGTCTCTTTAAAGACTTCCCCCCTTTTTATAACTGTCTATATTCTTTTTCTTCTCTCTCCCAAGCCTACATACATTTAACCAACATTGTTACTCGTTTGGAGGTTTTTTCCATCTGAATATGTCTTTATTGTGTATCTGTAATTATTTACTGTCCAGGAGCGCTTCATAAAATTCTAATCACTTCTTTAAAACATAAGCTGCTACATTACTAGGGTATATACAGCTCTGCCTGCTTGCTCTGCACAGCCCAACATAATGGAAGTCTGTTCACTGCTTCTGTAAGCCGTACACATTGCCCCAGTTCCAAGTATGCAGCGGGTCTATGTCAAGCCATTACAAAGTTTGTAACATGCTGCTTCCAAAACCCATTTAAATACTCAGCCTCCTGAAAGAGCCAGAGGCAGCATGACCCAGAAAGCCGACATTTCAAAACCAACTTTTTTTTGCTACCACTGAATTAGGAAAACCTCTCTTAAAGGAGCTTCAGCATGCCACCTGCAAGCAAAGCCATTCGGGGAAAAATGATGCAGCAGCTAAAATTGTTTTTCTGTCTGTCTAGAGTTCTTTCCCAAGCTTTCTCAGGTTTTATGTGGATTTAGCTAGCACACACTGGAGCAGCAATTGTTTCTACACTGTGAAAACACTGCTAGGTCCTGTCACCTTTGTAGTCTCCAGGCAGTGTCATTGTAGATATATTCTACCGTTTCTCCTATTCTCCTTGGTATGAGAAGTGGCATGTGATCCACATTAAGCACTTTTATTCTTTCCTTGGCTTCATAGACCCATTTATTTGATATATGGCATAGATAAACAGCAGAACTAGAGAGTTAGTGGGAGAATTCTTTTTCAATTTCAAAATGAGAAATAATTATGTTTATCTTCATGGCATGGTGATAACTAGACTGCAAATTAATTTCCATGTAGGCTTTTCTAATAAATTTTAGTTTTACGCTTTCCAGAACCATAAGTCCAGCATGGCATCTTGAGGTCAAGTGCTCTAAGCCTTCTGACCCTACTTCTTTACAACAAGGGCTGTATCCCCACAAATCCATAAATTATTTGAAACATCCTTTTAACTTCTCAGAGGAAAGGTACCAGATTGCTTAAACAGGTTCCTGTTTTATCAGAGTACTACAACTATTTTCAGCCATTTCTATATGATTTCCTCCAATTGTTAAGTCAGCATTTCAGAATTTAACATTGAGCAATGAGTTGATGGATGAGGGCCACAAGTTTATGACTTAGATAAATTTTGAGTATCTGCTAATAAATGACTTTCTTCTCTTCAAGCAATGTAGAAGTGATTAGCTGTGAGGTCCAGCAGCTTAGCACACCATAGCTAAACACACTTTTTAATGAGTAAGTCCTTGCTACCTGGAACACTCATAATTAACTCCTTTTCATATATACGACCCACAGATTATGCCCCCAGAAAAGCAAGTAAAATGCCTCCAGAGACTGAGAGTGATTGTGAACATTCACAAACGAAAATGACACTAACATCAACCAATGGGTTATTTGCATTCCATTGAGTCAGTTATCACTTACTGACTGAGGGTTCTGGTATCTGACCTGTGGACTGCATTATGTTATCCTCAAAAGTAAATGCTAGTATTCATAATGTTGTCACATTTCCTACCATATTTGGTAAATTGCACTAGCTTGGCCCCTTGGTAAAAATGCCAGTTGTGTTAAGACATCACTGACTTCCATTCTTATTTGTAGACTGTCCCTGGGTGACAGTGCACCATTTAATCCCCCAAATCTTTGCAATTTATACTTTTTAAAATGTGATTGTTTGAATTATATGTATTACCCTCCTGTGTGCTGCTTCCCCTTATGACCTTTCTGATCTGTGGGTCATTCTCCCAAGGTACATTCTCATGTAAGTTTCCGAAACTTTTCACATAAATATTTGACATGGTGCTTGGACAAGTTGATGGGGAAAGTAAGGTACATGGGGTGGAATGAAGATGATTAAGTATTCAAGTGCCTACATACTACATATTCATGTATGTAATAATACAAGAAGTATTACACATGATCAGAGGTGGTCTTCTTTGAGACTCTCTTAATTTCATTAAATAAAAATCTTTGTTAACTGAAAGCTGTAGATTAAATATCATATGGGTAGCCCTGTTTCATTAATTCTGGATAAGAAATCCCTAAAACTGGGTAACAGTTGGAAAATATTTTAAGTAAGCATATGATATATTATTTGTCTTCTAAATTTTATTTAGTCAATAATGTAGAATATATAGCAGTGGGAGAAATGGCTCAATTGTTAAGCACATATACTGTTCTTTCAGAGGACCCAAGTTATTCCCAGCATCCACATCAAGTGGCTCACAAATCATCTATAACTCCAGTTCCAAAGGTTTCTGTTACCCTTGCCTCTGTGGATACCTGCTCTCATATGTATATACCCATACATAGACACATCCTTCTAATTTAAAATAATAAAATAATTTTTAAATAAGTAGTTAAAAATAATGTGGAATATAAAATATATGCAGTCACCATTTATAAGCATTTTGTATTTAGATCAAATAACATTGAAATTTCAGAATTGGTATTTTAATGGTAAAATTTTGAAAATTACTTGGATCAGTATAAAAAATAATCTGTGTGCTTTTTAAGTCCAAGAAACAGTCTTTGAACATCAGAGACTGTCTGGCAGACTTGAATCTGCCTCTTAATTGTCTGTGTGCAAGTTAATGACTCTCCTAAATTCTTTCAGTAAACAAGGTTTTCTTAGAGTTCTTCTAGCTCTCAGAGTCTACTGTTTTGTAATGTATGATGAAATTTATTTCTATTTAAATTGGTCCCTAAAACATATAATATTTCCCTTATTAGCATCATTTAAAATTCATTGATTAATATGTAAAAATTACTTAGATTAATGGAGAGGTAGGGGCTTGGAAGACAGTTGAATAATAGAGCACTTGCCTAGAGTGCATGAGGCTAGCTTTTATCCCCAGAAATGAAAAACAATTAAAGCAAACATACAGTTGTGATAAGAAATTAAGTTCTTAAACATTTGCACATTTTCAGAGTCACAGACTGCATCTGTATAGAAAGTATTCTCTTTCTCTGGCTAGTGTCTTATCTTCTGGCAGGATAGCTACTATTTAGGAACTTCCCTGAAGATCATAAAGTCCTTACCTGTTTGTCAAGACAGATATCATAAACTTAGTTTTATAGGTGGGAAAAGCAGGAGCTAAGCCAAAAAGATAGAAAGTAGTGGGTGACCTGTGATTTATGTTTTTGTTGTTATATCTTGTTGACATAGCCTTCTAAATATATTGTTAGACATCATCTTATAATATCTTCACGAGAATGCCAAAGAGGTAATTTAAATTTGTCTGTAACCAAAATAGTATTTATGAACTAGGATTAATAACTGTGTTAGCTGAAAGGATATTATGGATCTAAGTTGGGACCTAATAAATGGCAGCTGGTAGACATGATCCTATAATTTTCAGGCCCTGTGCACCGATCTCATTTTGATAAACTTAGATCAACCTTTAAAGCTCAATATGGTTCAGAATGGACTGATTAAATACATTATGGTTTAAATGTCACTCTAAACAAGAGGATGAAGAAATAGGAGAGGAGGGGAGGATAAAAAGGACTTATATCTTGATCACATACTCTCCGTTAGGTATTGCTAATGGACCTACCCTTCTTAGGACAGAACCTTGAGTTCTTAAGTTCATGTATGAAGTCCATAATTTTTCAGCTCTCTTGTTTTTAATGGATCCTGGATCATAGTCAATCTACTTTGAAAAAAATATATTTTAATTAGTTTGTTGTCCTGTCCTAAGAACACCTCTGATAGCAGGGACTTTTTTATTTCCAGTATTTTCTTCATTCATGAATGTACATGTATGTATGTATGTGTATGTACATGTATAAATATCCTCATACACATTCAGTATTACCAATATTAGTATTTCTAGGAAATTTTATGCTTGTATTTCCGTTTTAAAAGATGGCTAAAAGCATCATGGCCCTAGTGTTAGAAATACTTGTGCCAAAGTTCTTTCTGTGTCCAGCTCAGAAGCATGGAGAGAAGCAGAGAGAGATGACATCAAATTCCAGGAAGAGACTAAAGCTACACAGTAAGAGCCCATTTTGGAAAATATTAAATGAAAACACAACCACTAGGAGACCAAAGATTGCAAAGAATTCCCAGCCCTTTTTGCCTACAAAAAAAAAAAATACCCTATTTAGACAGCATAAACTGTATGTTCTAGTTTGAAAATACCACACCATGTATTTAAGCCAAATACCTTCCTTGGTTGACTTAGAAAAGTAGTTCTAAAAATAAAACACTTAACCCAAAATAAACCTGCTTGTATGTATAATCAAAAATAATCATTTTTTATTATCTTTTGTTCACAATGGTTCACTGGCATAAAAGCTCGTCTGGGGGAAAAGCCTTTAACCTTTTCAATGACTTGCAAGACTTTGGGTTGTCCTGCTGTCTGTAGTTCTGGGCATTTTTGTCTGCCTGCTTCTAACAGTAATTCTTAGCAAATCGTTCTGTGATTATTGGCCAACTTGCTAGATCTTGAGTGATGTCTTTGTTTCATCCTGCTGTGCTGCTTGCAGGAAAGCCATCACTCTTGATCATTTAACTAATCTGAATCCTATTATTTCCAGTGAACTCTGTAGGATTCTGAGCTGATTTCTAATTCTGTTCAAAACCTGGGATGTGAGATGAGAAATTTAGTGAAAACATAGCAATTGTTTTTTTTATAGTTTCATCTGTTTTGTTTACCTTGCTTCAACTGTCATTACATTTTTTTTACAGTTTTATGTAGAATACTTTATTTCTTAAGAGACATTAATTTGACTCTTATCAGTATTGCCCTTGCAAGACTGTAGGGTATTGATATACCTTAAGCAATTGTTCTAGTCACTTTTCTTGGCCCTACCTCCAACTTTTATTTTTTCCTAGAAAATAAGTCATTTCAATTTCCAATCTGTCTTTTTAAATGTGTTTGTGTGTGTGTGTGTGTGTGTGTGTGTGCACTGCACACATACACATTTTCCTGTCTATGAGACAGCAACTCACAGCCTCAAGTTTCATTTACCTTCCACTTTGTTGTTCAGGGCTGTGTATGTCAAGCGTCTATGGATTCTCTGCTCTCCACCCATTTTGCACTGGGGTTACAGACTCCCCTTGCCATCTCAGCTTTTACTTAGGCTTTGGATCTTCTCTTTCTCTTTGCCGTCTCCACTCTTATTTGACCTCCTCTTCCTTCTCCCCCCCCCCTTTTTTGTTTCTTGCTTTATTTTCAAGACAGGGGTGGGATGGGATGGGGTTTGGTTGTAAATGGTCTAAGATACTGGAATTGCATAGCCTCTCTATTTCATTTTGGTTTTTTGTTTGTTTGGTTGGTTGTTTGGGGGGGTTGTTGTTTTTGACTCTTGCATGTTCTGGTGTGTGTCCCAAGTTGATTTTGTTGCTAGCTCTCTTTTATTAGGAAGAGGCAGCTTTCCCAACTAGTCTTCATTATTTCTTAATGTCCTCCTTCTTTCTTCCTACCTTTTTTTAATCACACCAATTTACCAAACAGAAAAGCACACATTTCTAAAATTTCCAGTTTTTCTAGCTCTGAGATGTACTTCAGTAATGATTTTGGTTTTCTGAAGTCTAATTTTTAAGGTTAGAAAATGCTCTTTTTGTGTTCTTGTTCTTGGTTTCTATTTTCATATTTGATCAATATTTTATATCCTTTTTCTAGTATAAGATTTCTAAGCACATACCTTTAGCTAACAGTGATAAATAATTATTTCAGTGTTCACATGACTCCAGCACAGGTAGGAATAAATAGTTCTTCTCCAGACCTAAGTAACCAATAGTATTTGGAAACTGAGTGCTGGGCTTGTAGACATGCTGGCTTTCATTTTTTGTATTATAGAAGTGTTAATTTTGGCTTATTTTGGCTGTAAATGCACTTGAATTCAATTTGTATACGTAGTAGGCCAGTACCATTTATCTGTTCTTCATTCTGAGGTTACCTAGAATTCTGAGAATTTCTGTGGTCCTTCTTTTGACCTTCTTTGCATTTTTTATTAGCCAGGAAGTCTTTCTCACTCATATATATANTATATTTAAGTTTTTGGAGCCAATTTAAAGAAAAAGTAACTCGTTAATTGTTTTCTACGTCTACAGTGAAATACTAGAAATCATCTTTATTTAATACCAGCTATTTTAAGATTTTCCCCTGCCGCACTAGAGAAAGACAGTGAAAGGAATGCCGTGGAGGTTCTGGCCCCTGACTGCGTGGAGTGCTGTGTGTACAAAAGGACTACGCTCACCGATGCCAGCTACATGCGGGTGAGCTGGTGTGAACCCTAGCTCTGTTGTGGAAAGGTTGGTTATGTGAACCCTTTCTTTCATTTGTCTCCTGGAGAGCCCATGAGGAAAGCATCACCCTTTTAAGGCTTAGTAAATTTTGTTCCATTAACGGTATTTTCACTTATGTGATGATTTTCTTCACAAGATTTTCTAGAAAATATACTTTATAAATGCCTCAGTTCATGTTTCTATGAATTAAATGATATGTTTAAATCATTAACATATGCATCTCAGACTTCACATGTAGCATTCCATTTTTCCACAAGTGGAATTCTATACAGCCAGCAGAAATGTTCTAGCCTAGCCCCACAGAACTAAAAGTCATGTCTGTGTCTGTGCACCTCGTGGGGAAAATTTTTAGAGTGAAGAATTTCTCCATGGCTGCTGCTTTTGTTTCTGAAGGTTAACATGAAATTTGTGGTAGTGAAAATGGGAGCCACATGCCCAGGGAATAGATTAGTTTTCATTGCTTTACAAGGAAAGGATTTTTTAAAGAGATGGCATTTCTGCAGACAGTTGTCTGTCTCAGCTCCTGGAAACAAGATAACATCATGAGACCAGGAGAACTGAAGTGAGGAGAGAGATGGTTAATTACCTAACTATAAACTTTTGTTCTAAACAAGAGGGTTTTTTTTCTTTTTGTACTTTAAAATCTTCCAGTTTCTACAGTTATACTGTGCAAACAGAGTATCACTTAGAATACATAAAGTCCCCACCACATCCCAGGATATTCCTAATAGAGATGCATCATGCTGGCTTGATGGACAAGCAAGCAATGTAGTTGCCAAACATTTTAGTTCATGAGTCATTCTGAGTGTATTACAAGTGAACTGTATTGGGTTTGTCTTACTTGTACTCCTACCTACCCCAATGAGCTTTACATTCTGAGTAGAAAAGTGAGAGTTTTGTCAAAAAAAAAAGACATACCTTCAGTCTTTCTGTTTTTTATCAGGTCCCTTTTATTTTCCCCATGGGTAGTTCCACTGGACATCTGGGATCCTATTGTAAAGTGAGACCTCATTTTTGTGTCTCTGTGAGACTACAGGATTCTCCATAGTCAGACCTCCCCACAAGTGGCCTTGATAGTCAGCCCCAGCAGCATGACTTCCTTAAGGACATGCAGGGAAAGAGAAGACTGGCCCTGTGACCATCAGCTTGGGAGAAACCTACCCCAGATCTGATACTCTGATGTCTATGAAACATATTAAGAGAAGGACATTGTGACACTAAGATCTCCAGTCATAGATCCCATCAGGACATCATTCCTACCAAGACCTTTGGATCTGGCTTGCCCAGTCAAGGGACATGTGAAACTGATCAGAGATCCCTGTGCATCATAGAACTAATCATTTTTGTTTGTTTTCCCTTACACTGTATTCCCAAAAATGTTTGAGTGAGCAAACCAAAATGCCTTTGGGAATGCTAGCATTTGTGTGTGAGTTGGTTTCCAGAAAGCATTTCCTTTCATCAGTCCTCAAAGTGACTGACTCTCTGGTTTTCTACACATTGCTAAGAAAGGGAGAAAGCTTATGACCCTGGCTTGACCTTGGTCACCCAGTGTCCTTCCACCTCCTAAGCATCCCACCAGCTCAATACCTCAGCTCCTCCAAAAAAAACTGAGTCAAATTTATTTCTCTAACAAATTTCCTCATAGATTTCCACCTGTGCTGAAAATTATGTCCTCACATAAAAGAATGTATAAATCAGCAAAACATCCCTCTTACGTTTCATTACAAGGCCATCTTCATTTCACCACTTCAGCTCTAAGCCCAACAGACACCACAGCTGGAAATTTTCCTTAGCACTGCAAGCATAGATTCTCTTTTTGAAAAACATGAAGACATAGAACTGGACATGGCTCAGAGATGAAGAGCACATATTACTCCTTAGAGGACCAGAGTTCTGTTCCCTGAACTCATATCAGATCCAAAGGGATCTGATGCCTCTGGCCTTTGTGAGCACCTTAATTCATATCACATATACACACCAGACATACACACATGCATATAGTTTTAGAATAATAGAAATTCTTTTTAATGAGTTTAAAGTATGGATGCTTATGTATATTAAAACATAATCATATGCTGTTATCTTTTATTTTCTTGACATTTTATTGAAATTCTTCCACTTGAATGTGCTGGTAGATAAATTCAGTGTCATTAGGTTTCAAATAATCATTAACATAAATACTTAACTTGGAATTGCTTGTCACTTACTAACTGAGGAAAGGATGGACTTCCAGTCAAGATTTATAAACCCCAATGAGAGCCTGTACTCCCCACCCATCCTGCTTATCCAGGAGACCTGATCTGCTCTCTTGTCAACAACCAGTTTCCACTGTGGGTGTCATCATGTGTTATTCCTATCTTAAGCAAATTTTATTTTGTAAAGTTTTCTTTAACATGCTGTTTGACTAATAGAAGTTGTGAAAACATTTGACAACAATGCAAGAAGCAAAAACTGAAAGTAGTGTGCCACCAAACATGGTTATTTCAGCATGAATAATAGCAAGACTGGTAGAACACATTTTCTTAGGTGTTCTTCACCTGCCTATGAAGTTCTGATGCATCAAAGTTTGAAACAGAATGGGTTTGGTTTTGTTGTTGTGAATATTTATTAATTAAGCAACTAAAAGTATTCTACAATATAACATTTACATATATTTTAAACATTTCTAGTTCATTATTCAAATATTATTTTGTGTACATTTCCAGTCTTTGTAGGTATGAATAGAAAAATACCACATTATAAATAGATTTGCTTATATAGGCTTATTCAAACATTTTCTATATAATTTGAATCACAACCACTAAGGTTGATTTTTCTCTTAAGTGAATTAAAATGTATTAACTTAAAATCACTTCTGTGAACAGAACTGTACTGAAATCCTTACACTGTTTTTATAAGTCAGTGAGTTTGTATTTTGCTTCCAATATTAGGGATCAAACTAGACGCCTGTACTACTAGGCTGTACCATCAGCTTAGTATATACATATATGTGTGGCTGGATGGATGGATGGACAAACGGACAGACGGACGTATGGATATATGGCCATGCCCACCTAGCCTCTTGATAGGTTGCTTTTTTTAAAGAGTTGATGACATTTTCCTTTAGAGAGTGGCCAGAAGGAGTATGGAGGTAGGGGTCTACCGTGTATCCCAGGCTTCCCTTGCACTTGCAATGATCTTTCTGCTTCAGACTGTTTAGTTATGGAACTGTAGAAGTGAGATACCAAGCTTCCATGTATTTTGATTTTATAGTTAGGAATTAATACTCATAATAGTTGCAGATAAATATTTTGCTGCTCGTTTTCAGTTATTTCTCTTACAACCCTTGAAGCATAGAAAGCAGCATGAATTTGTGCTATTACAAAGGACATGCCATCCCTCCATGGTCCCTACATGGTGCCTGGTTATTAAAATATAAACAAGACTACCCACCATGCCCAAGCTGTTATTAGTGCAGATTATAGGGTTATCCTCTATTTTACCAAAAATAATTGAGTTGGAGATGTAAAAATTTAAATCACAACTGAAGCATCCACATTTCCACTGTTCTCTTTCAGTAACACCTATTGGTTTTCACATTTTTCAAAATTTATTTTTCACATCAGTAAACTAACAAGCCTGAAATGCCATCAAACCAAAGTGAAAAATTAAGTCTAAAACTTAGTAACTCCTGGCAGTGTAGATCATTTGGGTGTCACACCCCTAAGCTTGCTGTCTCAGGATGTCTACTACCCTGCTATGGATATTAGTCACCTTTCTTCTACAAACTGTAGTTACAATATGGCTGCAGTAATTTCTGGACCATTAAAGTACAGTCATGGGTAGCTTCATATGACTGAAGTGGACATATAAGAGGCCTTAATGGGCTCTGGTTGCTGCAACTTCGGAAGAGATTGCCGCATGTTTTAGTAAATCATGGCCTCATCTAAACAAGATAGGGTGTTAGGTTTTTCTGCTGTCACCAGTTCTATCCACTAAGCTTACCTTTCATGACACAAGCCTCACCAAGAGGCTTGAATCTACACATACAGAGTAGGCCCTTTATCACTCAGTATGTAATCGCTTTCTACTTAGAAAACTTCCTAAGTTATTCTCAGTCCTTCTCTCTCAGTGCTGCTTTCTTCAGTGCTTTCTGAGTGTTGCAGGCAATGAGAAAGTTCCCAAGTGAGCATGCTGCTTTTTTATTTCTCCCTGTTTGCTCTTGGGGTGTGTACCGTTTCCAAGGGAAAGTAACCCTATATAGGCATCTTTCTGGGCTTGGTTGGTAATGAAGGATGTGGATGTGGGCCCATCTCAAGTGAACATTTTCTTTAGAAAAACTGTAGGGGGTGGTCTAAATGTACTCGCCCTGTGATGTGCAGAGTCGGTGTTGCGGTAGTCGTGACCCTGAGGCTTCGCACAGACACCCTTTGATCTTCAAAGCATCTTCTTAACATTTAGTTCCTTAATGTTGACACCCTGTGAGGCAGGCTTTTACTGCCTGGCTTTGCCTATGCAGACAGTGACAGACAATGTGTGTGAGATAGTGGAGTAGGAGACTTGCTGTGGGTATAGCCCTCACTGTCCTCAAGTCTCTTTCTTTTCCCCTGAAACAGCTCACACAGAGCCACTGAAATTAAAAATCTACTAGTTTCCAGAAACCTCTGTGATGCAATAATCCCACACCACTTGTTGCTCTTGGAAATCCTGAGCATCCTGGCTCTGCAGTTCTGAGGCTGCTTACAGCAGCAGAGCATAGCCTGCAAACACGTAAACAGCTGTTAGGGGTGGTGGAGGCGAGTGTAACAGAATAGGCTGCCAAATTCTTGACTGCCATGTGTGCTGTGTAATGCTTGTCATCTCAAGCGAGTCATTAAAAGGTTTCGCCTTAATGGGGCTTTGAAGTGCCTGGACAGCTTGAGCGCATCTATAAATTGCCACAAACAGCCCTCTGACTGAGTTAGCTAATTGCTTGCTCTTTGACTTATTAGGATCAACTGAGTTAAATAATTTGTCACATGTGTGGCTCGTAATAAATAATGTGACTAGCCAGTTTGCGAGCTGTTTCGGTGATATATTGTACCCCTTTTGGATGTTGTCACATATAGCTAGCAAATGTGGGCAATTTTATCCTCAGAACTATCACACACTAACCCCAAAAGAGTAAATTTTGAAGGAACATAGGGGAAAATTTTTAAAAGGAGTCTGGTTACAAACAAATGTATTCACTTCTTCAACTTTTCCATAAAACATTAGTCATTATTTCCTCTGAATATTAGGCAAATATGTCACATGTCATGTAAGTCATAGGCAAAGAAATATAAATAATAGGTATTGAATTCTTAAATATAATATGAACTGGGTTATTATAGTTAAAATATTAAAATATTTTATATTCCCCTGGTAAAAACAAGCTGTCCCTACCATTCAACCTAGGAAATGTCCCCAGTTAGCCTACATCTGCATGAAGGCCGTCATTCATTTTGGTTGTTGTGAGGGCATTGTCATTTATAGGTAGAAGAGAGAACCTGGTAATTGGAGGGAGTGGCAATTTGAAGGGAGGGTCTGGGGAAGGTGATTACTTATTCCTAAGAGAAAGAATGCTTGACTAGAAGCAGCTAGAATGATATGTTTTGTTTGTCTAACAGCCTTAGTTTAGAGCATAAAAGGTGCCAGCACCTTTGTGCCACTGACTTCAATGTTAGTAGAATGATAATGTCCCCATTCAGAGAAAGAATGGAGGGAGTGAGGAAGGGAGGGAGGGAGAGAGAAGGGGGAAGGAAGGGAGGGAGGGAGGGAAAGGAAGTTGTCTTCTATTGTTACTCTCAATCAATCTGGATTATGTTCACATGCAAGGATACATAAATGATTTCTTTATTAGTCACAGCAGTTAAGAACTGCAATTGCCTTGTGTTTAGCATGGAAGAAGTGTGTCTTAAGCAGAGCAGACTAGGATTTTCTTTTAGAAATTGGTAGATGAACCTTTTATAATTTCATGAAGTGGTGATTTCTGTAACAAAGAAGGAAAATGCAGTGTGCAACTTACCAAAAGTTTCTTCAGCTTTTCATTTAATAACTATTTGCCAATGATTTTCAACTGCAACTAATACTTTCTAATGGTATGTTTTTAAAAACTAAAATACTACATTCTCTCACTTTAAAATTAATATGTTTTCTTTTTTCCATTTTCTCTAACAACCTATTCTTTGAATATGTTTACTTAGGGTTTTAGTATATCACTATGCTTGCACATTATCATTGAGACAACAAGCAATAAAAATGCCCGAAAGTCTCAAACAGTGAGGCCCAGAAGTCACAAACAGGTCCCAGCTGGAAGGACCCAAAGCAGTCTGCCTACTTCTCCTTTTCCTGGATAGCCTTTTCTACTAACTCTCCTGTGGATGCTGTTGGTGATTAGATAATGGTTTGTATATGGGTTGTGGACAGAGCTCTGGATGTATGGACCCCTTTGGGAAAGGAGTACTCCTTTGCTTTCTAGTTTGGGAAACCACCCAAACCAAATTGTTTCAGATGCAACATAGTGAATGTCTGCAACACCCAAGACTTCTCCAACATGTGGGAAATATGGCATTGTTAATTTTCTGGTTACTATTATCCTTATTTCTGGTTATAAGTTATTTATCAAAATATATCATTTCTGCCTTCTAAAAATATTACATATTTTTAAAACTATTTTTATTTTAAATTATTTCGCTAATAATGTGTATTTTGCATTTATCTTGATTGTAATTTCTGCATGACTTTCTAAATGTATATCTATGTCTTGGATGTAAGGAAAGCAGTTGCTCTACTACAGAAATACATGTAAGGAAGAATATATTTAGAAATACATATCTGAAGGCAATTGGCAGCAAACTATTTTTTCCCTCAATTGACAAACTGTGGAGACCATGCTCACATCCAGCCTGTGATTCCTCAGATACCATCGAAGAACCACTGTGGTAGTTTATCTTGAAATGCTGTGCAAATGAGCTCCATATATGTTTGGGGAGTGTTATTTAGGATTGTGGGTTGAGTGACCTGGGATATGTGCTGCTTCTAAGGGCTGCATAGATGAAGTTTGTAGAAGACTGGAGCTGTGAGAAGTGCCCATCTTTGACTGGTCTGCTGGCATGCTAATGGAGGATATGTCTGAGTTTTCTTACTGGTCATCGAATTCTGAGAAACAAGGAAGGACTGAATGAAACCAGGTGGGTTTACTACTTCTTCCAAAAAAAGGGAAAACTGCACTAGATAGCTACTGAATTAAAGTAGAGATGAAAATCTCCACACTCAAGCACCAAAGGCTGTATGGTATTTTGAGTGAGAAATGTCCCCCATAGGCTCTGACATTTAAACACTTGATCTCCTTTCAGTGGTACTGCTGGGGAAGGTTAGGAGCTGAGATCTTGCTGGAGGAAGTAAGTCACTGGGAGGGTGGGCTTTTCAGTTTCAAAGGCTCCCACCGTTCTTAGTCTGTGTTTCCCTTCTCTGCCTCCCTCCCTCCTTCCCTTTCTTCACCCCTTTCTCTTTCACTCCCTCTCTTCCTCCTTTCCTTTCTCCCTCTTTTTTATACTTGCAGTTTGGAAATAATGAGCACTCAGATTCCTGCCTCATCCTCCTTGCTTCTGGTCTCCTAACATGGATTCTTACTCCTCTAGAACATTAAGCCAAAATAAACTCTTTCTTGTGTCTTCCTGGTCATGATGCTTTATCACAGCAACAAAAAAGTAATTAACACAAGCAGTATGTCTGGCAGCATCACTGTCTTATGCATGCATGCTGTGGCCTCATTCTCTGTTCTACACAGAAAAGCAGAGAGCAATCTTTTTGTAATTGTACCATGGCCCAGATCCATGCTATGGAGGAAAGTTCCTCTGCAGGGCACACAACTGGTCCTACCCATGGGGTTTCTCCATGTGTTTGTGACAACAAAACCCCCCAAGCAGACTGGAGAATGACAGAAAGCTTGCTTCCTTCGAGTGTTGTGATCCTCAACTGGATTAAGTGCTGCTTGTTTTTCTGTAGATCTTTTT
The DNA here is from genome assembly GCA_001685075.1 of Bramus lutescens. Lineage (NCBI taxonomy): Eukaryota > Metazoa > Chordata > Mammalia > Rodentia > Cricetidae > Bramus > Bramus lutescens. Next base: position 195,696 of record LOEQ01002180.1, on the reverse strand, counting down.
CTCCTTGTTCTTTAACATTGAGGATAGTTTCCTGTATTAGAACTTTTATTATTTCAATCTCCACCCCCCACCTTGGTTCCAGATTGTGTGCTGTCCCCAACTATGTCTCTGAGCCCTGAAACAGACCAGGCCTTTGCCAAGGAACAGAGTCTGATATTTCTTCAGCTTGTGCCAAGAACTATCTGAAATTTCTGCTGTGAAAATGCCACAGTGACAGCCCACTGCTTTCTAAACTGTGATTCTACCTCTTAATAAGATCCCCATAATCTTCCTTGTAAGCTTACCCTAGGCTGTAATGAACGCCTGTATCTCTGATGTAGGAATATGATTTCAAAACTACAACAAAATCACAACGATTGAAAGATTGAGCATCTAGGAACACACTTTGGAAACCTTACCAGTTGTGTTAATCATTGGTCCTGTAAGATTTCACATACTCTTGTCAGAGAAAATTATTCCTGAAGAACTGATGTTGTTCTTTAGCCCAACAGTGTGCACTGCATAACACAGCAGGCTATGCCTTGCTTGCCCACCTTCTTAGCAGCTGAGACCTCACTCACAAGCTCCAACACCAAGACTGTCAGTTCTGGGACACCCTTCTTTACTGCCAAGTACACTCTAGACTTCTATTTTTGTTTTCCCTTTGCACTTCAGCTTTCTCTTGAGGTAAGATTGTAAGTTACCATATTTTTAGATAGGAAGTGGATATAAATTCTAAATGGTCACTTAAGCTATATGAACATTTAAAACATAAAATATACATACAGAATCTTCTCTTGATTTCAGGTAATATGCAGTTTTTTTCTTTATAAGATTCTGAGTTGTTGAACTGCACATGAATGTTGAACCTCTGAATTTTCAGTCACATTTTACATGTTCTGGAGCTACCAAACATTTATTATAACTTTCATAGCACAACATACAGTGAAGATGCCTAAATTTGAATTTAGTGATTTGGGAGTAAATCTTCCCTCTGTTACCTTTGATACCACAGATACAAATCTTTATCTATAACAAATATTTATCTATAAAATTCTTAAGGAATCTTAAAAATCATTAAATAAAATAAGAAAGTAGAAATGGCACCTTAGTGTTCTCGAAATGGTGACTTTCAATGTCCTTCCATTAATCCTGGCTCTGGGTTGAGTAAAATGCTCCATAAATTATAATTAAATGAAGAAACTAGGCACGTTACACTCAAGTCACATCTGTCTTCCTGGCCATAGAGAATTGCCCCGTATTTACTTTCTCAGTGGAGAAAAACTTCCCAGTATCCCTGATTATCCAGGGTTGACTATGTAGTGAAGGCTGACCAGCTGCTGAGAGGGAAGTATGTTTAGGACCTACCTTTTCTTTGGTCCTTCTGCAGGTGACACCTGTAGGTAACGAGGTGTTGTGGTTTTATACCCCTAAAATGTCTATGCTTTAATATTATTATTCCAAAGTATGTGTTTTCTTAATAAATGTACTTCTCAGCCTTGTTCAGGTTTTATTCTAACTAGTTTTCTCTGGACTTTGATTTATGAACTAATATTTATGATGTTTTAGACATCCTTATGAATAGTTCAGAATTACTCAAAGAATGAAGATCTGTGGATCTATAGTGATTCTTCCTAGTGATTCACAGAGCTATCAAGGCTTGGGACATTAGGATGCAGATGTGTCTTGATGCCACCATGTCCACTGTGTGCTGGAGTCTAGATGGATGGATTCCAGATTGTTCCTTATGAGTTTATGTGTATTTGCCTGCAAACACTATCAAATATGTCAGACACAATCTTATTTGTATTTTGTCAAACTCATGCTTGTAGTACCTTACAGTAGTATAAATGTTTTGATTAACATTTCCAAAATAAAATGCCTTTTTTCTTTATAGAATTTTTTCCAAGATCACCCTTATTTAATTAAGTTAGACTATCATTTAAGAAAATGTAGTTATTAGAGCTGTAGAGGTGACTCAACAGTGAAGAGCCCTTGTTTTTAAAAGCCCTTATAGTACCCACATTGTCACTGACAAATATTTGTAACTACAAATCCAGGAGCTCTGACACCCTCTTTTGGCCTCTATGGTCACTGTACACACATGATTCATAGACATACATGTAGGCAAAGCAGAAACATAAAGTAAATGTTTTTACATGTACATATAGTAAAAATCTTTAAAACAAAAAATGCAGTTAGATGAACCCTTTTTAATGTTAAAACATGGTCAGAACTTACATCCATTTCAAATTCAAAGCTATTTCTACATTTATTGAAGAACTTACCAGAATTAATATCTGAAGAAAGCTAAGAATCTCTGTGGATTATTTTAAGTAAATTTGTAAGTGTGGCTACATAGATTCATGCAATTTGTTAGGGGCCTAATTTTGCATAAATGCGAAAACAGTAGTTCATTGATTTTTGTTGATTAAAAAGTAAATAGGACAGTTACTATATTAGAAAGTTGTGATTTGATGAATGTCATGTGAATTGGGTGATTTTCATCCTTGAAAAGCCACGAAAAAGTTACTGCTCTGCTGGGCCAGGCATGGTGGCAAGTGCCCTCAGGAGCCCCTGCATCTGTGGCAGGCTTGCAGCCTCCTGGGATCCAGCTGCCCTAGCATGACTCCATATTCTTAAACACTTTCACTTAACATATACATTTTATTGTATTACCTTTCCTGAAATTAAAAAATAAAGCAAAAATATACTGTAACTGTAATTTTTAAAGCATCATTGTATTCTTTTTCTTGGTTTCAATAGGTTTTGTTGTTGGACTTCAAAGAACTTTTCAGATCCAAGACCTTCCCCCTTTTACACATGGAAAGCTGGACCATTAGCTGCAGTTAGCTCATACTTCTGACTACCTGCTTTCTGTATAGCACTCAGTAGCTCCAACCACTTAACATTTTTAAGCCTTTCCCCCTGCTGTAATGTAAACTCTCTGAAGCTCGGGCCTTTTAAAAGTGTATGCCCTTCACTAAGTGAGTTTAATACAATACCATCTTTGTTCTCTGCAGCATTGCAGATTCATGTGTGTACACATACACACACATAGTCTAATATTTATCTGGTCTGGAAGAAGCATTAATCTCTAATTACTATATAAACATTTTAAACAGGTGTGGAATAACTGCACTCTCAAAAATGCTGTGTTTATCTCCTGCATGCCTGATGGCATAGGCCTCTGCTTGACGGCTTTCACCTCCCTGCACTGGCAGCGGATAAAGGGCAAAGAAATGCCCCAAATCCCACATGAATCAGAAATTTCTGGTTATAAATTATGCACCATCATAACATCCTTTACCACAGATTACTAGCCAGGAATTGAGTTTGGGGTAGTTCGTACCAGAAAAAAAAGAAAGAAAGAAAATGTGCTTTTCTGTTTGGTTGGGGGTGTGGTGGGTATTAGGAGTTGCGCCTACATCCCTGTGCATTTCTCTTCCTGTGGATTGCACTTTCTCGGGCCTCCCTTTCCTGGGGCTGTGCACAGAGTGTGTGGTGTGAGGAGATATAATACAGCATTTTTCTAGCTGCCTTAAGAACAATGAGGGCTCTGTGAACAAGACCTCAGCTGCTGCCGACAGCTTCTCCGGGTGGAATGGCGACGGAGCCCAGGTTCAAAGCCATTGGCCTCCAAGTGCTTTAACTCACAATTTTATTTTCTTCTCTAACCTCTTTTTCTTCCTTTTTTCCTCCCTCCCTTCCTTCTTTCCTTCCTTTTTTCCTTAAGCCTTTTGAGGTCTCTTGTTGGGTAGAGAGCTGAGCAATTACTTTCTATAATTAGATTAAAGTTTAATCAAATGAAGACTAGGATATATTTTAATGTCTTTTATTCTCCTCCTCTTCTTCAACATGAGTTTTATCACTCTGATTTATTTTGTTGTAAAATTTTCCATTTGGAAAAACAGAGGACAACAGATGTTTGCAGCAACTTTCCTTTATTAGATATTATACAAAGTAGTGTCGTTTCCCTTGTGCTTTGCAGCCATTGCAGATCTACCAGTCTGGAGATGCAGATGTAAAATGAAAGGATATTCTCCTCACTAGTCAAGGACAAAGTGAGGGACTCTGAAAAAATATTCTGCTTAGGAAACACTTCTTGCCAAAAACACTACATGGATGTGAATAGAGCCAGCTCCCTAAGATGTTAGATTTTGGTATAGTTAACATTATAAAGCTTAGCAAACAAGTCTAGAATATGGATGGTGAAATGCCCATGATCCAACAGTAACAGTGATTCTTGTTAAGTACATTTGCATCTTCTCTATTATGTTTCCCATATGAAATGTAAATACACAACAGAGGAATCAATTGTAAGCCATAGTGCTCTAAACTTGAGATGCATGCTAGCATGGACTGTGGTGAATGTCTTTTTGTGTATCTGGTCTGCAGGGAACTGGTGACCTACCAGCGTCAGAGTGTGCAGCAGCTTAGCGTTTGACAAGCTCTGTTCTTCTTGGTATGAGGGGAGATCAAGTTTCCAATTTGTTAAGCTAAAGGCAGTGTGGTGGTACGTTGACAGGTCTGGTTCTGATTTTTAAGTGGTGTTAAAAAGGTCAGGGTTCACATTTTTCTCATTTTATCCTGAGTTCATCACCAGCAAATCTACCTTTGCCCCATTAAATGAACGAAAACCAGAAATGTGTAGCATGAGTATTTTCCTTCTGCATAAGAATGGCATTCCCACCACTGAAAACAAAAGTTCTCGTTATTTTAAGCTCTGTGTCACGGGGTTAGCTATCTGATTATTGAGATGTCCAATTAACATTTCTTTTTATTTGTTTTTTCTTGTTGCTGGTTGTTTTTTGTTTGTTTTGGTTTAGTTTTTTTGTTTTTTTTTTTTTTTGAGACAGGATTTCTCTGTTGTAGCGCAGGTTGTCCTGGAAATCATTCTGTAGACCAGGCTGGCCTAGAACACAGCGATCTGCTTGCCTCTGCCTCCTGATGAAATGGATGCACCATCACTGCCTGGCTTAACATTTCTTATTATAGTAAAACTGAAAATAATTTTAATCTTTGGAATTAATAATAGTATCATTTAGCTTATTTTCCAGTTGCCATGGTTATTCTAATTGACATCTGTTTTAAAACATACTTCCAAGAACTATGTATGAAAATACTCTATTTTGGGGCCTGGAGAAATGGCTCAGCAGTTAAGAGCACTGGGTGCTCTTCCAAAGGTCCTGAGTTCAATTCCCAGCACCCCCATGGCAACTCACAACTATCTATAACTCCAATTTCGGGGGATTTGACACCCTCACATAGATATACATTTAGACAAATAAATAAATCGTTTTAAAAAAATACTCTATCTTGTTTTCTAAGATATGCATCAATATAGCTTCCCAAACCCATGCAAAAAATTGATTCAAATGGCATTCTTATAAAGTAATACCAATAAATAATGATAAAAATCCTACAGATTTCATCTTTTTGGACTCCACCTTGAATTGTTGACAAATTAGAAAATGCAATTCTTAATTTGTAGAGATTCTTCTTAATTTGTATTTATAAATAAAATGTTATGACCTATCTTTCTTTGATAATTTAATTATTTCAGCTAAAGTGGCCACTTTTCCCTACCCCTGGTTCATTGGCTAATTTGTTCATAATTGATTAGTGTCTGTTAAATGACACATACTTGAAGAAGGATGCTAAAAAAAATATCCCGCACTAGCTTAAAATTGAGTATAATAAATGGCTATTTATTTAGAGGTAGACTCACAGATCATAGTCCTCTGCACAAACAGGGAAGCAGGAACCGAATCCAGCAGCCGGAAGAGAGAGAGCCCGCACTTTATATTGGCATTTATAGTGTATAAGGCCATGCCCAAGTGAGCTGGTAACTTAAAGACTATTGGCTGAAATAGTTCATACAGCACATATTAGAAAAAACAGTTTTGAAAATTTTGAGATATATGGATAACTCATGCATTTATTGATAAAAACATATTTGTAGTGGTGGCAAAGGAAGAGATTTATAGATTAACTACTACACTGATTAAACTCATCTCTGAAGACATCAATCTCTACTTCTTTAGTGTTTAAATATGGATTTATTAGATTTAAAGAAACATTTGAGCGGTACAGAACCATTATGCTATTAGTAACAAAATAAAATATCTTATTCCTGTGCTTTTTTTCAAAAAAAAAAATAGATGACAAACAGGACAGCCAGGTACTTCATGTAAATTTAGAAGTGTAAAATAAATTTACTAGAAAGTTGTTTTGTAACCTATATACACTGGAATACACACACACACACACACAAAGTGTTTCTATGTTTAGAAGTGCCATATGAGCATACAGTATATGACCAAGTTACATGATCCATTAGTTTTTCAGCTGGAGCTGTTTCCAACCCCACTCCCTCACACATTAAAGTGTACTTAGGCTGGAAAAGTATACCCTGTAAAGTGAAACTTGAAAACATGTTCCTTTTTATTTGCTGGAATTTTTCCTGTGAAGAATTTCCCTCTACATGTTAAAAAAAAAACACAAGGTTGTGTATGAGTTTAACACCTCCTGAGCTAATTCATACATCACCTAGTGAAGATCTCAGGAACTTCATTAGTTTCTGCAGGAACCCAAGGCTCTCAAAGCAGGAGACAGTGTGCAGAAGGGGTTGCTGAAATTGCTTATTCCCTGTCTGAGTAACATATTAAAAAGTAAAATAATGTATCTACTTTGGCTTCTGAATGATCGCCACCTCTAGTGAATTATCTGTGCCTGCAGTAGTCTCATTTCTAGCTACAGGGAGTTTGCGCCCTGTATAAGTTGTTTACACAGGCATTTCATTTTGAAGAGATAACGGCCTGGAAAGACTCTCAACAGTGTGTTATAAACACTGTGACTAAGATTTATAGCTTGCTCTCCAACTGGAGGATTTCATCTTATAGCTATTATTTTATTCTAAAGAAGAGTATACCTCACTGGGACAAAATAATAATACCGAATTTTTACCTAGAGAAATACTATATGAGTAGAATGCTAGGTGTTTTCAAATTAATTTGACAGGGTTGTCAATCCTGGGTATTGCTCCATCCATGCAGCTGGGAGAGATTCTTTGGCAGGGACTAGTCAGAGCAAGCTCTAGCAAGCTGTGGAAATTCATCAGTCACTGAATCCTATTATGGAGGAGTTAACCTATTGTAACTAATTCAAATAATTCTGGAGATACCTTGGAATGCTGTACCTGTTCTTTGTGGAGGGAGCTGTGGTCTGTCTGGCAGATGTATCTGGTGATGCTACTGCACTGGAGCCACATTCGTGCCCGCACAGCCTCTTGTCTTCATGAATTGTCATTCAAGGTGTGTTTATGTAAAGGGAGAATCATAATTTTAGCTTAAAAGATTTTTTAAAATCTTTTTTCTATATCAGTACCAATGGATCACCTACAGCATCTGAACTACATAAACAAAATTAAGTCATCACATAAAATATTATTATTGTGATGAGTCCTATGTAGTCCTAGTGCTATTGTGTCTGTACTTTTTTCACTGTCACCTCTCTCTTTGTTCAAGTTGTTTTCTGTAAATTCTATTAAATGCTCAAATATTTAATATAACTAAATTTGAGGTGGTTATGAAGGTGGGGGAACCAGGACAGAAGATGAGATATGTATTGTGTTCATGTGTATGCATGGAGGCTAGAGGTCAACATCTGGTGCCTTACTCCGCCATTCTCCGTATTTGCTTACTGCTAGGCTGACTCCAGTGCACCCAGGTATCCTCCTGATCCCACCTCCCAGCAACAGTAATTACAGGTTCCTTTTTTTTATTTTTTTATTAAAAATTTCCACCTCCTCCCATTTCCCTCCCATTCC
>LOEQ01002180.1:160214-185639 GCA_001685075.1 Bramus lutescens | reverse complement strand
AAATAAACTGAAAGAAAAAAAACATGTGATCATTTCATTAGATGCGGAAAAAGCTTTTGACAAAATTCAACACCCCTTTACGATAAAGGTTTTGGAGAGGTTAGGGATACAAGGATCATACCTATATATAATAAAAGCAATATATAGCAAGCCAACAGCAATACAGGTTTCTTCCATGAGTGCAAGGTCTGAATTCAGGTCATCATGATTGCATAGGCCATCTGCCCATCCCCGCAGCTCTTACTTAGCAAAGATAACTCTTGTAATATATAATAATGAAATAATATAATACGTGCTATGTCTTTGTAATCTTAGGGTTTTTTTTCCACAAATGACGTCAAGAGGGACACTGTGTTTCCCAGACCCTTGGCTCACCTATCCTTGGGGACTGGTGTAATGGGTTCACGTTGTCTGTAATACACAAAAGAGGGCAAAGCATGAAGTTGGGGATTTGAGAGAGGGCAATCAACCAATTCCAATTCCTTTGTGTCTCTTGCAATCCCCTTTAAAAGGGAGGGGGGTAAGGAAGCAATAATAACATTTTGTCACTAGCACCTATGCTTCATACTTCGAAATCCAAGGAATTCTATCAGGATGGTCAAAAACTTCCTTGAAAACATATTCTTCTAAAATACAGGACCATGACACCCCTACATATGCTGTGTAGTCACCTAAAACTGAAGAGTGTGATGCCAGAGTAGGCCTTACTGTTTCTTTAGACCCTGAGCTCCTTGTACTACTTGCTCATTGTGTGTACTGTGTGTGTGTGTGTATCTCTGTCTGTGTCTTCCTACAATGACCACTTCATACATAAATGTGAGCCCAGAGACTCAAAGGCATCTGGTTTCCTGATACTTGGCATACTGAGAATATCTTCACCTTATGCTTTTCTCCCTCCAGATGATCCATAAATCTTTTCTCTGAACATAGCTCAGAAACAGACATCTTATTTGGTTTAACAGTACAGTAACTAGAAGGCAGAGCAAAGGCATCTTGTTTCTGTAAATTACAATCTTGAATTGAAAAGGATGATATTTCATTGCCTCATCAGTGGCTCTGGGCCAAGATTTGTATGTGTGCGGCTCCTGCTAACTGACTGACAGCTAACAGCATAGGATGAGGTAAGGCACCTTGCCTTCTTTAGGAATCACAGTAAAAACAGAAATGCTCAGATTCTTATCTTCCAGCTGTGATGGGTCACTGTACAATTCAGCTTATTGGAGAACTCCTTAAATTTTCTAAAATTACCTTTGGGTTTTCCCCTCCCCATCAAATTATAAAATCCAAACCTGAAAGGCCCTCTTCTTCTTCATAGTTGACAACATAAGACTTATTCTCCTTTTCCTATTTTTGTCATCATACATATATTAGTAAAAACTGTCAGCTGTTTACTTTTTAAGGCCAGGTTTATTAAGGTGTAATCCATATACAGTTAAATTCACCCTTTCTGGCCTGTAGCTTTATATGTTTAGTTTTATTTTAATTTGTTTCAAACTTTGTGATTTTTTTAACTTGTAAATTGAAATAAATCAAGCAAACAAATAAAAACTAATTTACAGAAATTAACCAGACCCAAAGACTACACAATTGAGTAAGCTTCTGTACAAATTGGGTACCCATTTGGAATGGAAGTTGTGGAGCTTCATGTTGGATTTTGTACTTTCACTCTCAAGTATAATTTTATGTATTTATTCACCACCAGAAATGAAAAGTCTACGATGATGTGGGATTCCCCTCTGTGTGCTATGAATATGTTTTATTACCATTGGTTAATAAAGAAGCTACTTTGGCCTGTGGCAAGGCAGAATATAGCTTGGCAGGAAAACTAAACTGAATGCAGGGAGAAAGAAGGTGAGTCAGGCAGATGCCATGTAGCTGCCCAAGAAGCAAGATGTAAGGTAACAAACGACAACCCTTGTGGTAAAATATAAGAGAAATCATAAGACAGCCTTCGTGCCAAAATAGAGGGTCATGTGGATTGTAAGCATCTAATCCAGTCAGGCTAAAATAGGATTTCCAGTGATGGCGCACACCTTTAATCCCAGAACTAGGGAGGCAGGGGCAGGTGGATCTCTCTGAGTTCAAGACCAGTCTTGTCTAGAACTAGTTTCAGGACAGGCTTCAAAACTACACAGAGAAACCCTGAATTGAAAATAAAATAAAACAGGATTTCCCTCTCCCTTAACCATTTTACTTAAGCTCTCTTTTTGTAAAATAAGGTCTGAATTAGTGAGCTAAGTATATAACTCAGCAGTAAAGTGTGGGTTCCATCCCTAGCACTGCAAAAAGTATAAAATAAAATAAAGATAGGATATATCTGAAGGCTTTTAATAAATAAAAATAATTTAAACTAAGTATGCTTGTTGCTTGCATGCGGTGTAGTGTTCAACTGTGACTGTCATGATGCTGTAGAAATCACCTGGGCAGGCCCTGGGCTTTGTGGCTTGTACCTGCCTCTGCCTCTTCAGAGACTTCAGATGCTGCCAGCTCTTTCATAAGGCTCTTGACTTTGATGGACCACTTAGAAAGGTCATGTAAGTTAATTTCTCGTCAACGTAATCAAAAATAAGAGCCATGCTTTGTGGATATCTATAGTCCCAAGATTAAGAAGTTAGGGCAAAAGAATCCTGAGTTTAGGCCAGCCTGGGCTGCAGAAGAGACCCTTTCTCCATAAAGAACAAATAATTGAATGTGAGTTTAGAAATAAGTATTATAATGAGGCCTAAACTTAACTGTTGTGTTGTGGCTTCTTATAGATAAACTGTTAGTTTCTTTTTTCCAAATTTAATTCACTGAAAGTTTTAGCCGATTATTCTATTACAGATTAGTTTAATTTAACCTTCTTCCTAAGAAATGCTTTGTTTTATCTGCTGTGTGTCATGAACGACATTTTCACTGTTACTTTGTAGGGGATTATTATCCAAGCATGAACATTTGAAAACACCATGTTTGTCAGCATCCCTAAAACAGCACATGGTTCCTAGTCAGAATACTTTTTTTGGTAAGGTATCAATGTCTATGGCCAATTTCCTGCACAATTGTAGTGCCTAGCTTACAACAAGAACTATGTGATAGCATGCTTGGCAATTAGTCTCTTCTAGGAAACCAAGGCTTCACTGAAGTGTTTTATCACAGAGGACTTAGTACAGTGCTCTTGAAGTGCAAACCATAGAGCTGGTATTTGAGAACTTGATCCCACTGCTTCTGATTTCATCAAGGTCCCATGCAAACAAAGTAAAACACTGAAATATGGAGAACATTTCCTCCCTTTAATGTCCCTTGCAAATGCTTATAAACAATATAAACCCATTAAAATTCTGTTTTTAAGAGTTTGATGGGGACACGAGAAATGGCTCAGTACTGCTTCTGCAGAGGACCTGAGTTCTGTGGACAGTACTTTCTTCAGACAGCTGATAGCCCTCTGTAGCTCTAGAGAATCCCTCAGGCACTTGCGTGCATGCATGAGTGTGCATGTACACACACACACACATACATCATTTAAAAATAAAATATATCTTTAAAAGAGGTTAGATAAATTCAACCTCATATAGACAATAAGTAAAAACTATTATCTTTGTTGAGTTTTCCTGGTCAGCTGATGATTCTTTGTAGCAGTGATCTCAGAAGTCTGTGGAATGCCAATGTCTCCTTCATCTCACCCTGAGAAGAACTCTAGGAACTCCACACCCAGTGTCCCAGGGTGTTAGAAATAAACATTTCACATTTTCTCTTGCCCGGTTCAATACATTTCTTTGCCTCCTTTATCACTTTTTAGTACCATACAATGCTCTTCTCAGCAAAAAGGAAAACCAAACTAAGTAACTGGAAATAAGTAAAACCTTAGCCAAATACTAGTGTGAAGTTGTAGAAAAAATGTAAATTAATGACAAGAAAAGCATTGTTATTGAAAGGATTTTGGGGGGAAGGCCTCTTTCACTTTGCTGGCCCAGTTAGGAAGCTTGGCCTCTGGTAGAAAGCCATACAGCTGCACACAATATAAAGTCAGGTTAACAACATATTTGGTGCGTTTATAACTTCCCTGGGGCATTTTAACATTAAAAATAGTGGTTGTTAACCCAGTCCATCTGAACTTACATGTGAGCTTACTTTGCAAAAAATGAGAGGTAGCATATAAGTTCTTTTCTCTAGATTTTATTATTTTTTAGCAATTTTTCATTATATTTTCTTTTTTGTTTTTATATTCAGTTATTTGGAGTTGTAGGGTAATTGGATAAGACTCCCAGTGCTCAGCTCCATAACTTTACTTTTATACAGTGCAATATAGATTTTCATGAATTTAAGAGTACTTTGCTCTTCTAAAGGGTGTCAGTGATATTTATAAACATGTACACTAGAATTTTACATTTTAGAATGGTGTGCTCCAGGATTTGTGAGCATATGGAGTGGTTGGTTGGTATGGTAGGGCTTCACCCTAGGCTTGGTTTGATGTACCTTCAGGAAGAGCGTTGATACCTTAGTGTGTTTTGATTGAGGTCACAGAAATACAGTTCTAACAGCAGTTAACTAGACTGTAAAATTGTTGCAGCTATATTTATGACATGGATCATGGATAAGTTTTACTATAAGATGTAACTAGTAACACTAATCTTATCCCTTGTAATGAATAAAAGCAGAAACATCCATTCTTGAGTTGCCCAGGTGCTTGCATTTCTTGGAAGTTCTCAAACCTATACAAAAGAATATGATATTTTTAACCTCAAGAGGCATGCTCATAGAAAGAAATTTAGAAGGACTTTGAAAATTAACTCCTACTGTGATGTTAAAATTAACTAGCCATTGCCAGAGTTCTAATTTCCAAGATTCATAGTGCTGAATTTACTGGAATAGGCATCTACCATTAGCCCAGACCCAGGGTAAGCATAGCGAAGTTGACTCTCTTAAATCACTGATTTGGAAAATACTGCCTGAACAATCCTGTGCTTCCCTTATCATAACCAGACCAAAACTCAGCTCAGAGACCATCTATTTTCAAAATTTGAAAAATAGAAGTCCTAGTTAGTTGTACTAGAATGAAGTTAGGCAAATGTTTCCTTTGTTCCCATCAGACTTTGTAAGATGTTAATGGAGTCAGTGTTTTCTAAAAAGCCTCAAAGCATATCAGTCAAGGGCCAAGTATCTAGTCTCTACAAGTAGGTTGTATAATCCTGTGCTGTAGCATTGGCCTGGTGAATTAGAAAGGTTTTCATTAAGCAGCTGTATTCACCAAAATCAGTGGGTAAAAATAGTTAAGACACTTTAAACACACATTCAGCATCATCATATCAGCTACTATGTTTGGTTCATGGTAATCCTAGCTGTAAAATATAAAACTAACTTCCTGAGATAGTCTTCTGATTACAAAATTTAGATAATCCTAACTATTAAGAAGATCATTGTTCATCCATGAAGAATTCTAGAAGGTGTTGACATGATTGTGGAGATACTTTGCAGTTAAGAGACTAGACATAGACACACAATGTAATTATGAATAGCTGTTTACAAATTCAGTGCCCCACCTCCCAAATTCATGTATACGTGTATTTTCTTGGATGTGGTACATCATAGTAGACTGTAGAAAAAAGGATAGATGATATTGTGTCTAAAAAGTCTTTAAAACCTGAATTTAAAATCAGTTTGCAAATTTTCCTATTTCTGGAAGGCTAAATTTATGTGTACTTTTGCATATCAATTTGCTAGTTGGTCCCCTGCTAGTTAAGCTGTATTTTGTTCAATAAAAGAGATGTCTTATTCCATTTAAATCTGTTACACTGTGTATATGACAAAGTAGTTAACACTATTCTAATACTCTTGGTATATGAAATTAACTTTTTATGAACTTTGAGCTTCTGATTCACTAAAATAGAGCTGCATCCTGTTTACTACTGACTGGACAATCCCAGTCAGCTTCCAACTTCTTACTATATACCTTCTTTATTATGGAAGCCTTTCTTCCCTGTAATGCTCCTTGATTCATGGTTTGACCAATATTGGCACTGATGTCCACTAATAGAATGGGGACTTTGCTTTAACATTTTTGCCTGTGCTAGTCCTGTGTCTTCTCTGTGGTAGCTTATTAAGACACATAGATCCAACCAAGATCTTCCTTGATACAAAGTAGAGCACCAGCTAGTTCCTGGAACAGATATGTAAAACACCAAATCCTGGATAAGTCTGTCATACATGAGCCAAGGAGGAACTCAAGGTGTTTAAAAGCCCAATAGGTGTCTGCTGTGAATGAGGATTTCAACTTTTTCAGACACCTCCACATTCTGGCCTCTCAATCTTTCCCCTTTATCTAAGAAAAATGAAAAGAATAACTATAGCATGCAGGCACTATTGCTCACCTTCTCTTTCCTTTTCCTAGTCATCTCTATGCTTTAAAAGAAAGAAAGTATGACAAAAGAAATATTGCAGGGAAAATGAATATGAGGCTTCCAAGTCTCCTTTCCTAAACTTTAATAGGAAATGAAACACAATGAAAGAGCATTCCCAGATAGTAAGAGACTGATTTGAATGTGGCTTATAGCACCTACTTGAGCACCATGCAGCTCCTGGTGAAGTGACCACAAATGTCTCCAGATATTGCCATGTGTTCCTTTGGAGAAAATCTTTCAGAGAACCACTGTTGAAAACTGATAGACATTACCTTTCAGATTAATGCTGAAAGATAGCATATTTTCTTGTCACTAGACTGTTGTGTTTTGGTATTTATAACCACAATCAGATAATTTAAATCTGAAATCCTGATTTGGTAGATGATATTTTTCCCTTGAAATCTGTAAAATAATGGCATTAAGATTCACACACACACACACAAACAAACAAACACACACACACACACACAAACACAGAGTCAGCATTCACTTAAGTTTAAAATGATATACATTATGAATAAGACTTTTAAGAAGAACATGTTTTCTAGTTTTACAGACTGAAGTAATTTCTACCACCAAATTTTCCTGAGTGTGAAGTTTTACAACTGAGATATTAATCCTTGAAAAGGGATTTTTTATAATGGAAATGCTGACACCACTTTAGCACTCTGCTCCAAATGGCATCATTATATTATTCCTCTCTTGACCGTGTCCATGCTCTCAGAACAGAGGTGGCATTGTCTGCCTCTGAATAGTACTAAAGGACTGAGTTGAAGAAATATTTTGGCACTGATATCAGAGTAGGGGAAATAACTTAAAATAAAAAATACACCTTGCATGCATGACTCATTCATTCAACTCAAGGGATTTTGTAAAAGGAATAAGTAGTTTTGATCCGCATAGGACTTATATGTTTCACCACCTATATGTAAATCAAGATGATAATAATGCTATTTAGGTACATGTTTCAAAAACTGAATTTTAAACTACTTTAAAATCATTGCCCAATTCTTAGTATTCTATTTAGTAAACTGATCACTGCTTTGTTTAGTCGCTTAATATCTGAAATTTGGGCAGGCTTGATAGCTCTGAATGGGTAATCTAGAAAGCTTGAATTCGTGTTTTCTGTCATTCTCCAAATAACTGCATGAAAACACACATACACACACACAATCTTGAGCCAAGCTTTTATAAAAAGGCCTGATACTTCGTACTTGGTATTGGTAATTGTTAAGAAAAAATAAGAAGAAGGCAGCTCTGCCGACACAAAAAAAGTCCAATTAGGTCAAATCAAACTAAATCAAAATGCCCATCATTATTATTAAGTACAATGCTCTTAGGTGGCCTAGCTCATGTCAGGGAGACAGGAAAGCAAGGAGCCCATGCAGACCCAAAAACCACGTGTTTCTCCTTTGGGAGCCCACTTAAATACCCTGTGGGAGTGGTCCTGACTCAGGGAGGGGTCAGGACCTGGCATGCTGCGATTTAGAGTCCAGACCAAAGCAACTCCCAAGCCGGGAAGGCTGGGATGGATGCCAGGGGCCAGGGGCTACGCAGCCAACTTAACAGTAATATGGCATGTCTTCTCAGTATCCTATATATACACTTGATGAAGAGGAATAAAGGTTAAAGGAATGTTCACAAGGCACCTACATTTCTCTTCCCTCTTGACAAAACCAAAATTCTCTAAATGATAAACAGACTGTCCTACTCTTTCAGATTCCCAGTGCCCAGCTACCTATCCCAGCATCAAGAAAAACATCAAACAGAGTAGCTAGTTAAAATATTCAAGAGAAAAAATAATGAATAACATAAAATTAAAATAATAAATCACCAAAGCAAGAGTAATGCAGGAAGAGCTTCAGTGAATCTCAGTGGTAGTGTGGTGGAGTGTAGTAGTGCTCAGTGGTTGATCCCAGGAAAGGAAGGAGAGGGAGGGTCCGAGGGGAGGGGAGGAAGCAGACTGTGTGGCTATATCGTTTCTTCCCTTGTTTTTTTTTCCATTTTTTAAAATCTTTCCTGAGATGTGTTTCACTGTGTAGCATCCTGGCTGTCCTGGAACTCACTTTCTATACCAGATATCTGCCTCTGCCTCCCAAGTGCTGGGATTAAAAGGCATAAGCTACCGTGACCAGCTTGCTGTATCTTTTTAAAATGTATTCTTTAATAATTTTATATATGTGACTGTTTTGTCTGCTTGTAAGACTGTGTAGCCCATGTGTACAGTGCCAACAGAGAGCATTGGATCTCATTGCACTGGAGTTAAGGGTGGTTATGAGTTGCTGTGTCAGGTTCTTTAGAAGAGCACCTAGTATTCATAATTGCTAAATCATCTCTCCAATCAAGAGAACTATATCTTTTAATTAAAGAGAAAACCTGTAGAAAATAAAAGAAATGGTGAAATGGTTCTTTTAACTGGTTTGCCGTCTGGCATAGGGCAGAAAGTATTTCACTGTGTAGAATGAAAATGAGACCAAAATTTCCTGTGTATTTTGACCCTGAAGGGATATAACTCAGTTGGTAAAGAGCTGGGTTTGACCCAGTTCTTCTCTGGCTATACTGTAATCCCAATATCAGGAGTTCAACTCATCCTCCACTGAAGCTAGTGTGGACTACTTGAGACTTTGCCTTAATATAAAACAATAACAGAAAGGAAAAACTCTTAAGTTCAGTCCTTATCAAGAAAGACTTTTACTGTTACGATTAAAAACAAACAAACAAAAAAAGACTTCTAAGTATTTTGACTGGGAAGTTTATTTCTGCTGAAATTCTCAGCTTAATACTATACACTTGCACTGAGCCCATTCAAAGGACATTTTGAGCGCCCTTGAAGCTTCAGCTTCCAGAGAAGTTCTGGATGAGAAGTATAAACATATGGCTTTGAGTTCTCCATGTCTCCAGAGCTGTAGCTCAGAGCAAAGTAAAAAGGCACTAGCTAGGAAGACACATCCTGATGTCTGTCCCTCATTGGTGCCCTGGAGACAGCTGTTATTCAATTCCTGTTACCAGAAGAGCAAGGAGATGGTTCTTCCTTGGGTTAGAAACTGCCCAGGCTGGAGAGCATGCATATGTGGCTCTGGTGTGGGGTCTGTCTGTTCAGTAGCCTGATGTTGTTTGCTCATTTAAAAACTTTGATTCATAAGAAGGTATTATGGACACCAAAGGCATTTCATGGTGTGTGGTGCTTCCTAGTTGCAGGATTTCTTTTGTTGTTGTTGTTTTGTTTTTCTTTCCTTTCGGGGAGCAATAGAGGGTGTGGAGCTGGTTCTGCAATCCTAAAGGTCAATTGAGGACTTCATGCACAGTGAACAAACCTACCCCTGAGTTATTTCTCTGGCCCAACATTACTTGTGTTTTCAGGTTTGTTTTTGTTTGTTTGTTTGTTGTTTTGTTTTTTAAGAAAATGCTGTTTCATGGTAAAATGGTGTGAGCAAACATCTGAAACTTTCTTGTTGCAATAAAATACCTGCTTTCTTGTTTTTACAGTTGTCCATATTGATGGTAAGTGAAAGATTGGAAGACAGTCTTAATTACAGTTAATCACTCAGCCTTGTCCTTACTGTTGAGAACATTCATGCAGGTTTTCAAAATATCTTAATGAAAATGTCCTATGCTCAATTCCTTTTTTCCTCTTTTTTTCTTTCTTTTTTTTAAAAAAAGTTTTTCTGATGTGTAAGAAACGTAATTGATGGACTATCCCTGTCTACAACTCTCCTGGTAAATCCCTCAAAGTCCTTAACCTTGTGCAGCCTGCTGGATAGAGCATTTGCTGTTGTTTATAGTCTCTTATCCCTAAGATTGGCTTGCCATGTGATAAAGTACTAAAAATCTCATCAAGTAGGATCAACTTGGGTGTTCTGTGGTTTGCATGGTGGTGGTTCTGCCTAATTCCCACAGCAGAGAGGGGAGTGCTAGAGAGAATCACATCCTGGAGAACAAAAGTCAGCAGGTTGCCAGCTGAGCAAGCCCGCCTTGTGCACAGGTTTGAGTAACAGCAATATTTCTCAAAGGGAGGGCAGTGACACCAGCAGGGTTGGTCTTAGGAAGCAGTTGCAGGTCTGGATCCAATAATGTATCATTGACTGCGTCTGGAATAGATCGCCGGATAAATTGAGTGAACTCTTACCCTGCTGGGAGCTTTCTGCTGTGTGCTCTGTGCTTATTAGCCTCCTAGCCCTCGTTTGACCCTGTTCACTTTTTGAATTAATGCATCTCCAATTCCCTAATCTAGCCTTTAAAAAAAATCTCGTGTTTCTTTGTTTCCACCCAATTTGAGGAAATAGTTGAGGAGTTTTCAACTATTTACCCAGAGGCAAAATTAACAGGTGCATTCAGGGTTATTGTAAAGCTCATCAAATACCCTGAAGGCCTGGCCCATTTCCAGTTGTGATAAACAAGCCAGCATTGTAAATTAATTGAGAACTTTCAAAGATAAGAAATATTTGGTGACTGTGATAAAGTTTTGCTAGGCTTGGGTAGAGGAGCTTCACTGTCACAGGTATTTTGACACTTATATCCATAGTAATGAGTTTGTAGTGAACACAACTGGGGTAATAGACACTGTCTGGGAATGCATTATATCCAGTAGCAACTTGGCACAGGAAGAACTATTAAGGAGGCTTCCATCTGCTTTCTGCCAGCCCATGCCGCTGTTTCAAAGTAGCCCCCAGAAGGACCAGGATCTACAAGTAGCATTAAAATGTACCAGGAAGAAGAGGATGGATATGACATCCCACACAGAGAGTCACAGATGGGGAAACAAATGGTGTTTTATATACAAAGTCTTTAGGCATAAAAGCTCTTTAAGACTTAACTTCCTTCTTATGAAAAATGAACTCATATTTTGCAAAGAACACCTACCTTTTCTGAGCAGTTCTAGCCCCATGAAAAGGTTTTGAAAAGTTCTCTGTTAGCCAGAGAGAAAAGATTGCAAAACTATGTTATAATAATCTCAATGTGTGATTTATATAATATAGCAAAGAGCTCCCATCTCATCTATTGCTTATCTTCATATAATAAGGTAATTCTTGGAACATGCTCTTCAGAATGAGCAGGAAAGAGTAAGAAAATCAAATTCAACGGAAAAGAGCAACAGTAATTCTATGATTTGTTTTTTGCAGTGAGTGTTTTATTCTGTATAACTTGAGACATTTACTGGAGATTCAAACACTGGTTGCAAATAAACGTCATATATATTCCCATTAACAAATTCCTGAGTTTAGAGAATAGAAGAAATAATAACATTGTTTCATTCTTTACCCTGTTTCACCTTCTATATGAAAGGTTGACATAGATATCAGGTCATTAAGTTGTTTCTTTCTTGCATTGTCTGCACATTGGCACCCATAACTTAGAGATGTGTGACTGTAAAATTATATAGCCTGTATACTTACATGAGGCATATTTCTTTATACACACCAAGGTTTGTATTAGATTTTTTTCTGAAATTTACATCATTTTTCTATCTATTTGTTAAGTATTAACAGACATGGGACCTCCAGTGTATCTGATAGTAAATGCCCACTGAATATTTGCTTAACAATTCAATCAGAAGGTAAGCAAATCACATGAATAAAGAGCCATGCTTTATCCTGGCCTGTAAATTTAGGCCAGGCAAACTGCTGGATACATGGTAGAGAGTAAGAGAACTGGAAGAGAGAGGACTTTCTTAAACTGAATAAGTAAATGTCCCAAAGCGGAGAGTAGTCATTGTCAAGAGCAGTACTGAGGATATCAAAGTTAGAACAGAGTGATTTCCGATTTAAAGGCAATGAAGAGTGAGTCATACACGCTTAAAATTCTGGGTTCGTCAACTGTAGAGCAAATGTAGAGAGAGTAGGAGGGCTGTGAACAGAGACTACAAGATGGAACATACATCTAAGCCTCATGCACTTACTGGAAGCAGTCAGGATGAGATGGTAAAATGGGAAAAGATTTGGGGCTTGGTACAGAGAACTGGATCAGAGGCAAGAAGTCAACAAATCACTCCACAGGCACTGTGGAGCCATTCAGATTAGATGTCGTGATTTGTAGCACATTTCAAGATTAAATCTATAGCGGTGCCTGGACCACCCACTTCCTTCCATCTCCTGGCCTAGGAACTCATTTCATTGACACTTCCTCAGAGAAGCTTCCCCTACACAAGGTGTGGCTTACCACCCTCTCTGTCTGTGTATGGTATCTTCATGTCTCTTCCATAAATCTTGCCTTACACGTCCCTTCTTCTAAAACATTGACCTTCTCATAGATCTGTATTCTGGGAACAGGAGCACATCTGTCCAAACAGCAAGTGGCACACCCTAGAAGCTCAAACTGCATTAACAGAGATGTTGCATAAAATGCATCAAGTAAGTAATTAGTGCAGGGCAAAAGGAATGAATTAACAGTGACTCTGGGATTTGAAGCTATCCTTACAGGAGACAGGTAGTCATTAGGAATATTCCTGTCTAAGAAATACATGGATTAACTCATGTTCAACATAAAAGAGGTCATGTTCTCTACTGATTATACTGAAGTTGACATGTTGATTGGGATTTTATGGAGAACGATAATAAGGGTAGAAAATGTGTGAAAGAACTCATAATGTGAGAGTTATTACCTGTTTAAAACCACAAACAAGAGCTAGAGAGATGCCTTGGAGTTTAGGGACATGTACTCTTACAGAGGGTCACAGCATCCACATCTGCTGGCTAACAACAACCTCTAACTCTAGCTCCAGAAGGATCCAATGCCTCTGACCTCTATGGACACATGCATTCACATTCATATACCCACAACAATGCAAAATTAAAATAATAAAAATAAACTTTAAAAAAACACAAACTATCCATATAGCTTCTGTTTTCTTGATCTCCTGTTTCCAACAATGAAGATTTCACCAGAGCTCCTGTCACCTTTCTTGCCATCTTCTAGATGCCTCCAAAAGTATTTTACCCTATCTCCAATAAATGCATTATGATACTCTGATGTGCATCCCTAATGTGTCAAAAATGAATCCAAATACTTTTATGTATCTTCATTATTAAAAAGGTCCTTTCCACTTGGCATTGTTTTGCCTCTGTATGTGCTCTTGTTTTAGTAGAGTCCACTCAGATAAATTTGATACATCCTGGAAGACACAGTTGTGAATGTCCTAAGTATTTGAAAATGTATGCAGCCATGCTGTGTGCTGGTGTATACTTCCAGCTCACCAATAATGTCTTTCCCTCATGCTTGGCCTGGCCCAGTCCCCCTTTCTTATTATAAATTGCATTTTTTTATTCACAACGGAGATAAAGGTTTGCAGTCCTGAATTTTAGAGTATGCAGAGAACTTTTGCTTCCTAAACCATTCCCTCATCACTTTCAACTTAGCCTGCCCCTCTTTTCTGTCCTCTACAGAGAAATGTTCAAAATTTTTAAATGAATTGTCTTGGTTTACTCCATTGTTGTAGTTTTGTTTCTTTTGCTTGGGTTTGAGACTTATGTGACATTTTAAATCATGGTGTTTGGAATATATGCTGATTGTCCAGCTCATCAAGGAAAACATGGTGAGTGGCTCTCCCACTGAATGTATCATTCTTCCTGTCATGAATATCTGTATACTCATATTGAAGATAAAGCTTACTGACATGGTGAGAAAAAAGTTGCTTAAGATAACGAAAGATTGAGTCTAGGAACCTGACTACATAGCTCCCTGCAATCTGTACACATGTGGGGTCTCTCTTCCTTTCCCTTTTCTGAAAGAACCACAAAGGCCTGTGGTATAGGATATAGCAGTATAAGAGACCATCTTCTTCTTAGCCAGGCTAACTTTAGCATTTAAACCTCTTGCATTGGAGAAAGCCCCTCAATAGCCTAATCTCTGGTCTTGCAGTTTTCCCTCCCTTATTGTTCGTTGATGTGGCTCTTTTCTAATCTAGAAATCCATATAGTCATGACAGGGTTTACAGCTGTCTCTGTTATCTCACGTAAGTATTGCCTGCTTTGCTCACAAATAGACATGTCTATCGGATCCTACCATCTCTGCTACTTAGAGGGTCCTTTTTGGGTATGGGAGCATCAGCTTATGATATGTCTTCTATTACTCAGGCAAACTTCAGCCTGAGGATTAGCTATTTTGTTAAAACCCTGAAATGTGAGCCACTGTATCTTATTACAGCATCTGAAAGCAAGGCTTAGATTCCCCCTTAAAAGTTAGGTTATATTTAGTTTCCTTCAATTGCAAGAACGTATTAAGACCAGAACTCTGACCTTAATCATATGATATATATTACCTCATATAACATCTAGAGTTGGACTTATCATTCCTATTGGCTGCTCTAGAGCTACATAGGACCTAGACTGTCTTTTCTATCTACTGTTTGCAATGTGGCCCTTGTTATGGCTATGGACCAGCTGGTAGGGATAGTGAGAGTCATACTCTTCCTCTGGAAGAGCAGGAGTATCTGACCTGACTTTCCCTCTTGTCCCTATAGACCTGTTCTTCCATCTCCCTGGCTAGAGTTGGGTCACTTACTAAGTCAGAGGAATGGAATTCTTCCCATGTTCCCAGACGAGACCCGTGAGTAGCCCATGTGAAGCATGAGGATAAGAATGAACACTCAGGTTAAATTTTCTTTAGAAAAAGGGGAGTGGGTATACCTAGGCCACCTTAACACAGAGACTACAAAAGATTTCTGAAAAGAAGTTTGCAAGCTACCTTTTCAAAAATAGTCAGGAGCAAGAAAGGAAACAACCTTAATTCTATTGTTCAGAAAGTTGTTGAAGTAGAAAGTTCTTTTGAAGAGAAACCTAAGTATGCAACATAGAGAATAGTTAGAATGGGGGATAAGCCTGAGAAAGGGCCTGTGTGTGTCACACACAAATGTGAACACCACTCCTGGGAGTGTGCGGACCAGATAGGAGGAAGTTCCTGAATTAGCACAATGGAAAATAGAAGAAGTGGCCTTTGCAATCTTGTGTGGTAGCTGCAGGACTTCCTGGGCAGTGGGAAGGAGGCAAATGATGGTTTAGTACTGGGCTTTAGCCCTAGACCACTGAAAATACCTGAGTCAGGTCTTATCTCAGGCTTCCTCCCTCTATCTCTGTACTTTACGCAGTTATGTACTCTATACCTGCATGAACATGTAGAAAGTCCTGTGCTTGTGACATTGCAGCTGTAGGGGCACATGGGCAAAATAGTAACTTATTTATTTTCTTATTAGTAACTTTACCCTAACTTGTTCATGGAAATGTATTTAACGACCAATGGAACCTGTGTGGGGTGTAAAAAGCAGCTCATTTAAAAAACGATTGAGTGATTTTCAATTAACTATAATATTGATTTTAAGTAAGAATTGATATTTTCAGAAACCTCAGCATTTTATTACCAGCTACTTGTTAATTTTTGAGTTTCATACTAAGTTTCATTTTTTGGTTAGGATTTCAAAGAAATCATAGTATTTTCCAGTATTGTGTTTCTTAAAATGACTGAAATATACTTAGTCAGCCTCCTGCCTGCATGAAGTTCACCTTTGAACTAGGGCCAAGCAAGGAACGCCTTGAAATATTTCAGGATGAATTGAAAGCAGGGGATTATAGGAGACTGAAGTCTATTTTCTTTTTAGCACTTCCAGCATGTTAGCACTCCCTGAAGACAACTGCTGTGACTTAGCAGCCTTGGCTTTTTACTGCATAGAGCCTTTCCCATTATTAAGACATTACTTACTAACACTTGCAAAAGAATCCCAGAGAATTTAAAATGTATCATTGAGTTTCGGATATCTAAATTCTGTGCAGTGTTTCCCAGTACATCTTCCTTGGGGACACATGAAATAAATTTGACTCATTAATTTGCTATATTTTCTAGTTAGTTGAACTTGAACTATATATGCAGTATGATGGGATGATACAGTAGTCCACCACACCAAAGAATAACTGTTAGCCACATTCAGTCTCTTAGTTAGGGTTTCTATTGCTGTGATAAAACATCATAACCAAAAGCATAGGGAGGAAAGGGTCTATTACAAATCTCAGAGCACACTCCATCACTGAGGGATGTAAGAACAGGAAATCATGGCAGAAATCTGAAGGCAGGAACTGAAGCAGAAGCCATAGAAGAATGATGCTTACTAGCTTGCTTTCATGGCTTGCTCGGGTGACTTTCCCGTACACCCAGTATTACCCACAATGGACTGGACTCTCCCACCTCAGTCAGTGTAGAAAATGTCCCACAGGCTTGCCTATAGATCAGTCTTGTGGTAACATTTTCTCAGTTAAGATTCCCTCTTCCCAAATATGTCTAGTTTTGTGCAACCAGCACCTCTAGGATGCACCAGACAGCTACTGAAATATTTTAACTAGCCCAAATAACTCCCTGCCATTCCAGTCAGCACACACATAGTACTGCTAGTTTGCAGGTTTCTATTTTCGTTTTAAGTCTAGATGACTCACATGCAGATTTTGGTTCCTTCCAGGAAGTAGGCTTCTGGATCAGCTGACCCTCAACACTTAGAACCTCCATTTGTGTTCGTTGTGGAAGTGCCACTGACCCAGACAAGCTTTAAAGTAGCCAAAAACTACCATCTGGCTTCAATTTAGATTCAGCTATGGCCCCCTCATTAGCAGCACACACATCTCTTCTTCCCCTCCTTGTACCAGATCAGGGCTGTAGAAGGGTATCTGGATGCATGCTTCTATTTTTCTGGCTCTAATTCTTTCTTGTGTTTTTCTGTTTGAAAAAAAAAAACCTAATTGACATTACTTGTTGGTGTATTTGCTATTTGAAAGCTGTTTTCATGGCTATTGTGCTTATTTCATACCTATTTAAAAAGTTATTCTGTAGCCGAGGACAGGTGGGATGCATGCTGAGTGTGATACCTTGCTACATGTCAGCAGAACAGCATCCAACATCCATTTCTCTTTTTAAACTGGATATTTCTAATGAGGGCCTTTACCTCACATCTCCCCATTTTGATTAAAATTCACGTCTAAAATTCTAGCTTGCAAAGAAGACTTACTTTATATATAGGTATTATTGAAGTTTTATATGTGTGTTGAAATAAACAGTTCCTTCATGGAAATGCCTTTAATAAAGCATCCTGCTGCCTAGGAAAACTCTAGGCAATTTAAAAAGTATACCTCCCAAACAAGAAAAAAATAGTTACATATGCACCCTTTCATGCCTGCATTGAAATGGCCCAGATTCTAAGGATCCCCACCAGGTTCAGTGGACTGTCCAGAGCTCCCAAAGCAGTAAACTGGTACAACTTTCCTGTGATGCAGTCTCCTCATGTGGTCTTAACAGATAGCCTTTTCTTCCATGGCACGTGGACAGCCAGCCATTGCCTTCAGCTTTGCCTCATGGAGCTCCTGGTGGAACAACAGGATTTTCTGTCCGGTTCCAGTATTAGCTAGAACAGTGTGTTAGATTGGAATTGACCAGAGTGGTCAGAATGATGGATCTGGGATATACTTGAAGGGATAATTGTACACAACCATTTTAAAAGCTGGTAAATATTTAAGGGTCAGAGGTTAAATGTTAAAGCCACCGCGCTTGGGCTCAGCTCTATAAAGTATCAAGAATGACTGCTAATTAAATACAGGGTATATTTCACCAAAGGAAAATAAATTTGACAGCTAACAACCAATACTGGATTACCACCTTATAGAGGTTAGGGATCATGCTAGTAATTGTAGGTGGCTTTTAGTATTTAACCCATACTAATACAGAGGATGATTGCTTACAGTTACAGATTACCACACTATACAAAGTTAAGTCTTGTGAGCCAAAAGTAAGTCTTACCAAAGACATACATATCCAGGTCCCCTGCTCCATTTTTGTTTAAAAATAAATGCCTGTGACTGTTACAGAGCACATCTCAGAAGCAAATGCAGTCAAAGTGCATACCCCCTTTTCATTTTTCTGGAGCTTAAAATGCAGTGATTAATAATTGCCAACTGAAGCCACAACCAAACTTGATTCTAAATGATTTAGACTTCCAAACCAGTACAGCAACTTGATGTAGCAGAAAAAAATAGCTTTAAAAGGTCTAAACATCTCTTTCCTAGTCACACACTTGTCATTATATGTAGGTACTACAGCATTTGTGTAGGCTCAGCATTCCTAGAGGGATATGTAATTTGGACGCTACTTTGGATGCCCCACCTCAGGGAAGAAGCTATGATGAGATATACCTTATGAACACTAAGTAAACAGAGTAACTGTAATATTTTTAATAGCTGTGTTTACATGCAGATCTTGAGATTATTGCTGCATTAGGTGATTTATGGGGTAATATTAAGTAAATCACACTTGGAATGCTGTTCCAAAGGATGAGTCACCAAATGCTGCCCTTGCCCCCTTCCTCTTTCTTAGGGAGAGAAATAAAAGGAATGAATCCCTTACTCCCTATCCCATCTTTAATGCAGAAATCACCCTATGTAAATGAGCATGCTTTTTTGCTTTTGCAAAATGCTTTTGACATTTTATTTCTTTTAAGAAAAAGTGTCAAACCCTGAATTTCAAGAGATAAATTAATTGGGATGGGGGAGCTAAAGTCATCCCTAGTACTCTACTCTCTGTACTACTCTCAGGCTAAACTAATTGCTTCATAATCTTTACTTGAGGTATTTGCTAAATCAATTAAGTTGTTAGGAATAATTTCAATAATTCTAGTGTTTGAGAGCACTACATAGAAAATAGGATTCCCCTTAATTAAACTTTTAAATTCCGAGCCTTATCTAAGACTGTAGCCAACCACTCTGTTTTAAGTCTATCTGTATTCACTTAGCTGGAAAAGGAACTTTTTAAAATATGTCTGGCTCTAAGTAATTAGTTTGCAAATTTGTAACATGAGATGTTGGAGGAGCCTTGTTGGAAAGGAGAGCAGAGCCTCCTCCCTTTTCATTTTATTACCTTTTCCTGAATCTGGAAGCTTCTTGCAAGTACTAAACATTCCTGTTAAGTTCAGTCTGTGGGAGGTGTGCACTTATAGCTTTGCATTGCCTCCAGACTGGCACCTGCTTCTAACCTTTACTCTGTTTTTTCATTGTTTGTGTTCATCAGTCCCTTCAGAGAACTTGTGTGGCAAATGAACCAGAATGTCCTCCCTTTGAACAGAGCACCCAGAGTTCCAGGTCCTGTGTAGAGCTCTGGGAAAATACAAAGTCCCAGTGTGAATGCATCCTGGGCCTCTTCCCTATCACTGGGAAGGAACTCCTGGCCAGAAAATCTTCATTAGCCTGAAAAAACTGAATTCAGCTTTAGCTTTAACTCTTTGGCTCCTCTACAGTGTTCCACTGAGCAGGTATGAGTATCTCCTGTCAAAAGCTGAAGTCCTTCCTTTCCTTAATCTGTGTTGCTTGGTTCCTACAGAGAATTTTCTCAGTACTTTTCTCTAGAAGACAAGGGTTAATCCTAGTGCATTCCTGTCTTTAGAAAAGCCAGGTTTGTGTCCAGGGATTCCCACGCTAGTTTTCACTTTGAGTAATACTATTAAACAAATGACAGATTAGAAAGCTAAAACATTGCATCTTACTGGAATCTGAATCCTGAATAAGATGCAGCATTTGTGGTTTTGCATTCTTCATTTATATAATGTTATGGTATCAAACAATCTGCTACAAAGAAATAGGTACCTCCCTTCCATAATCAAAGGTCATTCTCCCCCCTCCGTGAATAGACAAATATACTAAACATTTGACAGTCTTCTGTTTTCCAAGTTTATCTTATTCTCAACAAGTAGTGCACCTAAATAAATTAAATGTCTTTTCCCTACAGTGCACTATTTCTACTTATTTTAGTGTTATTTAAATTTTATTTTAAAAGACTTAAAATACCACAGTAGAACATTCTGAATGTTAAACCTGTTATGGACATAGTCACAAGAGTTAGAGGAAATCAAACAAATAAAATATGAAGACTTCACTTCCTCTGTATGATTTTTTTTAGCCTTTTATCAAACTTTCTCTATTGTAAACTTAAGACAAAGCCTTATCAGCAAGTAGCATAGAGTTCCAGCTGGATCCCATTAAATCCCTCTGTCAAGCTATTCTTCTTCATTACCTTCCTCCTGACAGCATTTGCTCTGCATAGAAAATGTAACTTTGTGATAGAGATTTATGTAATTCAGGTGTCCTCAATTCTGAAGGAGAGCTTGGCTTAGAAGAATGAGGGATTTGCAAGAAGCCATAGAATTTTGTAAGAGGGGAAAGGGAGGAGTCTAAAAACTTCAGTGAAGAAGCAAAATTTAGTGTAAACCAGTTTATCAAACACTTTTACCCTGTCTCCCTTTCAGAAATGACTTTCTAAATGAGACTATTTTTCTGCAAATTGAAATAACTGGTAGGTTGCATTTCTGTTTAAAGACATGAACAGCAGCACTTTCCAAGTGTTTTGCAAATTCAGTAAAATTCTGGAATGCCTTCACCTAGTAACATCACAGAAAATACTGTGCCGCATACCTAACCAGAAATACAGGTCAGAATAAGAAAAAGCAAGGTTGAGGCCTTACAGTTTATTAACACAGCCCAGCAGTTGGTAAGCTGATGGTGATTTCTGTAGTTCCTCAGCAAGCACTTCTTAGGCCTCTGCTGCCCTTTATAGGTCAAATCAGAGTCCAGGCTTAAATATTGTTTTCAACTAAATAACAAAGCCACTGGGAAAAGATATTTAATCTGTTCAGCCTGATAAGACATTGAAATTGTTTTTTTAATGCATAAAAAATAAAGTAAATGCCAAAACCCTGGCCCTCTTGAACATTAAATTGATAACGTTGTCTTCCTGGATATAATACTTTTTACCATATTGCCAGTTGCTGCCTTAAAATATTGCCACAGTCAATGGCACTTATTGAAATTTTATTCATGGGTCTTTATTAACTATTCAAGTGATAATTCTGCCCCCAACCTGCACTTATTATTAAGGGTTTTTATTTGTTGTTGTTTGTTTGCTCATTTGTTTTGGCAGGGAGGTAATGATTTCAAAACAGGGTTTCTTTGTGTAGCTTTGGCTATCCTAGAATTAGCTGTTTAGACCAGGCTGGCCTTGAACTCACAAAGATTCTCCTGCCTCTGCTTCCCAAGCACTGGGATCAAAAGCATGTGCTACTACCACCTGGCTAAGAATAATTTTTTATATGTAAAAATTTATAAAATAGATCATCTAGACTAAATGGTTACAGGCCTTATTTAGTAATTTAGATGAGGATATTAGGTGGATTTTTTGTTTGTTTGTTTTTTAGATCACAGTTCATTGTCTCCTGGTTTGACTTATTTTTGGTTTTTTGTTGTTATTGCTACTGTTCATTTGTTTGTTAAGACAGAATCTTATACTGTACCTCAGGCTAGCCTGGAACTCTCTATATGCAACCAAATTGACCTAGAACTCATGGTCATCTTCTTCCCTCAGACTTCTAAGTGCTGGGATTACAGGACATGAGCTACCAGGTTTGCCTGAAATATCCCTTATTTCAACTTTATTTCACATTATTTCCTGTAAAAGCAAAACAAAGTTTTGTATAAACACTCACCACAAGCTAGGAGTTTGCTTCTTCTGCTCTGAGAATAGAAAATGTAGACCACTGCCCAGGGATTTGTTCCTCCCTCAGCCTTAGCTGTCTCTTCCTTGTTCCAGTACATCTGTCCCTATGTGTTCTTCATCTGGCTGACTCCTCATGTACTCCAGAAGACACCATGACACTGCTGCTCTGGTTGTTAGCCCAGTGAGCACTTAGCCCTAGCCTGCTAATCCTCCACCTTCCCTTACTTTCTCTCCCAGTACTCCTAGTAAGTAAGATACATGCTTTGAGCCAGGGTAGTAGAGCATGCCTTTGGCACTCAGGAGGAATATAGAGGCAGGCAGATCTCTGAGTTCCAGTTCAGCCAGAGTCACATGGTGAGACCCTGTCTCAAAAATAAATGAATAAAGAGATAGCTAGATAACACATATATACATACATATTTTAACTCAAGAGTTTTGGGAACTGTCACCTCTTGCAAAGTTGTATGTTGCCTTGTTCACTCCTCCTAGCAGAGCTATAAGGTGGAGTATCTTATTCATTATTCATATGTATGAAACTGAGGACTGGAGAGATTAAAAAGAGTTGCTAGGAATATACAGGCAGCAAATGGCAGCTTCTGTATTTGAACTCAGTACTTCTGAATAAAAGCCTTGATATTTAAACAGCTTTAAAATGTTTCACTAGCTTACCACAGGAGAGCTGAGCTCAGGCGTCTTTTCTTTGGGCCCTCAAGATATACTACTTAGATGGCATTAAAACCTCTTATAGATGGTAGTGGTTACTATCTTACCTTTTCCACTTGACACCTAGAGGACTGGCAAAAACTTTATCATAGAAGATTTTAAAAAAATCAAAACAGGATACAGCAATGTTTGTGACAAATTGATAGATGACAACATTTTGTTAAGGAACAAACTTAAAAGTCCCAAAACACTAAATACAGGCTTTGAATGACAGCTACAGAACAGAATCATAACAAGATTTAAAAACCCAAGGCCTTTTTCTGGGTTTTTCTTTTGCTTTTTTCTAGCTAAGAGAAGGAGAACCCATTCCCATTAATAGAAAGCTAATGTCTAAATTCAAAATTTTAAATGATGACATATTTATAATGTGGTTTCTTACAGCTGTCAAAATGCAAAAGGATATTCATGAAACAAACTCCTTTCAGAGATGAAAAATTGAAATGGCAAGGTTGGGCTGGCATGCAGATTGTATAGTGCCAGAGAATAGAATAAGAATTAAACTGTGGCTCCTTGGTTGCAACAGGAAGAGAAGCAATCAGGGAAGAGTCCCAAGGACATGCCTTGTTAACTTTTGAAGTTTTAACCATATGAATGCACCATCTGGTTTTTAAAAAGAAGTTACTCAGGAATTATTACATGGGGTATAACTTAATTAATTGCTCTTCAATTAGTTTGCTTTAAGAATAGTGTCCTATGTTCAGATCGTAAGTGTGCCTTTGATTAAAACTAAATCTTACAAAAGCACGGTAAATAAAGAGTTTTTGTTGTATTCTCTTCCTTAATGGAAGAGGGAGTTGCTACCTCTCACATAGATGTCATTCACTAAGACAGGATGGATCCCAACTGGAGCCACTGGACAGAAGATATATCATGGTGCCTGTGACACTCAGTAACCCCTGGCACCCTGGGACCTCAGAGCAATTGCTCAGAAGTTCAGCATTGTAGATCTGGCTCTGCTCTGCCAGATGGAAATTAGTACCTTAAAATAGCACAGCCTTTCTACTGGAAGCATTTTAAATGGAATCTCTTTTACATTTGAATGCTTTTATACCTTCAGTAGGCCCTTAATAAATACAATGTCTTGTATTTTGTACTAATTGATTAAATCACTACAAGTTGTTTTAATTTCAAAGTATTCGAAACATTTTGACCTTCAGTTCTATAACTTTCCTGTTTTCCATATGAACTAACCACACATACACACATTGAGGGCTCTCTGTGTTCTGCTGTCTGGTGTGAAATTTGCTGTGTAGACCAGGTTGACCTTAAACTCAGAGATTGTTCTGCTTCTGCCTCCTAAGTGCTGGGGTGAAAGATGTCCACCACTATGCCCAGCTTTAATCACTATGTTTTAAAATACTAATCTTTGCTAAGTTATCTAAATAAAGGTAATTAAATAAAATTTATTTATTGTAAATTTTTGCCAAAATCTAAGCTCTGCCTTATAAATTCAGTTGTTGGCATACATACATCTTCCTTTATGAATAAATAGGAGGAATGCTGGGGCTGTTCCCAGGATTAGGTAGAATGCACACAATGTGATTTTCGGAGCAACACATTTCCTGTTTAGAGACTGACTAGAAATAGAAAAGCTCACCCATAGCTGCAAATTTTGCTTTGTTTACTTAAGGAACAACTCGGTTTGGGTGTTAATTTCTGTATCCATAAATTATCTTACCCTAGAATTGTGAAATTTTTTAACTCACTACCCTTTCATCTGATGAAAATTATTCTTTAAACAACCTTGGTTATAGCTTTAAACTTTTCTGGAAGAAGTAGGCCATCCAAAATATGTGTGAGGTGTAAAGTTTTGTTCTCTGCACAGATTTTTTTCATGAGTCTAGACATTTCTTTCTTGAGTAATTTACCATTTAATTACATTGTGTTATGTTCTCTCAGGAAGGGGAGGGAAAGGGAAAGGAAGAAAAAAAACAAAAAAAAGAAAGTTTTTTTAAGGTTCAGGACATTCAGGATTTAGATTTCACCTTATAAAGTTTTATTGCAGTGTCCTACTCCCCTCTCTGTGCCATGAAATAGTGAATCACTCTCGCTGGCCTCCAAGGACAGTTGCTGCTCTCATGTTTTATCAGATACCTCAGAGACGAGCTTTCCATATGAAGGAAGGGAGGACATTTCATGCATTCCGTGTTATTCTGGGGCCTCCCCTTTTCTAGGAGTTTCCTATACATGGAGTTTTGGTAGTGAAGCACAGCAAGTGGTGACATTTGATCAATTCCCCTGCTGATTAATATGCCTGAGGGTCCATGCCACCCTTTGCCCCCTTCCAGTGTGTTAGATATAGACATATATAGTGTCTTTCGTAGGCTGCTGCACTGCCTGGCGGCTGGGCACAGGGCCAGCGGCGCCAGCAATTTTCCGTCCTTTGTATGAGTGATCAGAGGCCAACCCGAAGCAACTGACAGTGGTTGTACTCAGCCCTGCTAATGATCTTCAGTAGCAGAAGACTTCCTTCCTCCTGTGGCCTGAATGCTCTGCTAGGGAAATGTGTGATTTGGAGAGTTGCCACAGAGACTGTCTGATAAAGTTCACTGTATGCTTCACACCTCCTGGGCTAGAGCAGGCCAGCTCTGCTGAAAGGGAGAGAATGAAAAGTTCATGTTCGAGTTAAAGGCCTTCTGCTTTCTGAAATGCAGTATACTCCTGTGGTTAGTCCCCTTGAACCTCCAAGTGTTTGCAGTCAAGCCAACCATCAGATACTAACTAGATGATTTTTTTCTCTTTTTTAAATTTTGTTTTATTATTTTTAATATATTTATTATTATTATTAAAAATTTCCACCTCCTGCCCTCCTCTCAATTCCCTCCCC
>LOEQ01002180.1:145992-159915 GCA_001685075.1 Bramus lutescens | reverse complement strand
ATATTCATCTTTTTGGGTCTGGGCTACCTCACTTAGGATAGTGTTTTCTATTTCTATAACTAGATGGTTTTTAAGCTCAGGTGGTCTTTGGCCCTCTCTACCTTCATCCTTTTCCTTTTGCTTTTTCATGCTGAACATCTAGTTAGTCCCCAGAAGTCTATGTTACTGTGTAGCAATACCTGTTCAGCAGCCATTCCACAACTGGCTGCTGTGTGTCTGTTTCTCCTTAAGACAGAAAAAAACAAGATGAAACTCAATGGAACCTCTGACCCTCATTTAGTTCAAGCCCAACTGTATATCTACTAGTCATAATTTTCTCCTCAAATTTTCCAGCTTCCTTGTAACTGTTTATTTGTTGTGTGACAGATCAACTGTGACCATAATAAAACTATGCCTTAGAATTATGTTGAAAATTCATGAAGAGATAGAAATTGAGCAGATAAAAGTTACCCTTAAAGCCTTATACCCTGATTTCATAGATTCTAGTGAAAAGAAGAACCAGTCTGCCACAGATGGGACTTTCGGCTTTCCAGTGTGCTGCCTTGCCCTGGCCATTTTTACACCAATGAAGTCTCAGCAGGCTAGGAAAAAAGACTGATTTTTACTACCCCTAGTGACCTGATATTCTGTAAATGTTGTTTTTAGCTTATTAAGTGGTATTTGCCCTAAAAGCTACCTCTGGGACGTTCCCATCTCCCATAATCCTTTAGCTGACTACTTCATAATCATACTGGGCATATTGACTTTAAAACTAGCCTCTGTTTGGCATTTCACAGCTTGTACTGCCCAGTCCAGTAAGAGGAATTAATTGCAATTCCTCATGCTACTAGAGACCGAGAAATGGCCCACTATTAAGCAACACATGAAGAGTACAAGGCCAAGGCTTTCATGATGGTATCATCCAACCAACGGGTCAAAGGACTCAGTCACTGATTCATCTTCCAGAAGTATAACTTGAAGAAGCATAGTAGTTCATTTTGGACAATCCAGCACATGTTCAGGAGGCCAGTGTGACCAGTGGTGTGATTTAGAGGGAGGAAAGCCATTAACTTCCTGTAACCCTATAGTGATAGTATGACTTTTGTAGCCTATCAGCATGCAATTTAGAAATGTCCTCAACAGAGTAACTGCTGGATCATCTGCTTTGGAAACATAAACATACTCTGCATTGGCAAAATAAAGCCAGTAGGATTATGTTTGTGTATGTGGAGCTTCTCTTGAAGAGCAGTGAGTGATAATGTCCTGTTGTTTTCTAGATTTGAGTGAAGGGGAGGAAATTTCATGAACTGTTTGTGTAAGTTACTCCATATATTGCAAAAAGTTACATATAGTATCAAAGACACCATAGCGCTGGCACTTAATTCTACAACAATATCAGACAATGTTAACTTGCTGATAATTTTCAGATACAGATTTCTAAAAAGATACCAAGTATATTTTATAATGCTCTGTTTCCTAGGTAAAAATAACTATACCAAAGAGTTTCTGTTAGCTGTTGGTTGCTGTTGTTGCTTTAACTAGAGAACATTGTTGATTTGGGGTGTTTGGAAAATACCAATTTCTTGGATTTTTTTCCTGCCCATCTGTTCTTTCTCACTTCTAATTGTACACTGAATCCCTATGGTATGCCAGGCACTATGACTAGTTATCATCAGTGTGATTGAATATGTGCATACACACATAAATGGACACATTTCCCCATGTTAACATGTTTTGAGTGGTGGTTTTCAATATGGTACAGTGTGTACAGATATCTTACTGTTATTAATGAGGAAAGTCACTTTACCTGTAGAGAGTAGAGGCTACTAAGACATCCAAAATACAAAATATGAAGACTAGGGGTATAGCTCTGTGGTAGGGTGTTTGCCTAGTATGTGAGAGGTCCTGGTTTAATACCTAGCAAAAACTTTGCCTGCATGTACACACACACACACAGAGACACACACAATCTCACAACTAAAAGTTATTTTATGTAAAATTCCAATAACATCAAGGTTGAAAATCCCTAGTCCACAACAAGTGTTCTAAATAGAAAACTACCAAATGATGTGATTTCTGTATTTGCACTGTTGCAGATGGCAGCCATTGGCCACATGAAAAGTTTGGATACCTCATATATTTATATTATAATAACATAGTTGACTCTTTAACTTTATTTTAATTAATCTAATTTTAAATTTAAAGCTATACTGAAAATTTAAAAAATACTAAATGGTTATCATATAGGACAGTGTGAATCTAAAAGAAAGGATTAATGGATTAAGCAATGATCAGAGCTCTTTGGAAGGTAATTCTTAAAACCAGAAGCTGAGGGAGAAGACACAGTGGTACCCATGTGCATGCCAAAAGAGCCCAACCAGCCTGTGTTAGGGCGGGAAAAGTTTTTCAGAAACAGCATACAGGCAATGGTTTTAATTTTTTAGTATTATAATATATTTACATCATTTTCCCCTTCGGGGGTGGTTCTTGAAGTATTGAAGTATTAAGCATCATTTGTGATTCTGTCTAAAGTTACTTAGATATGTGACATGATTCCCTCACTTTCTCAGAGAGAATATTCATTCACTTAATAATAAAAATAGGTGGCACTGAGGATATCATTCAGCCTGGTGCTTGCCATGCCAGCATGTAAACATTATTTTGATTCACAGAACTTACTTGAAAATCCAAACATGGTGGCACATGCTGTCTTGCTAGCATTAGGAAGATGAGGACCGATGGAACCCCTGAATCTCACTGGCAAGCTAGCCTAGCCAGCTCAATCACTTCCAGTCTAGTGAGAGAACTTGTCAAAACAAAAACAAAACCTACCAGGGTAGATAGATGGCTTTTGAGAAATGATGTACAAGTTTGTCTTCTAGATTCCATGGGCATATGCAACCACATACACACATGTATTCATATACTTGAAGAAATGAAATGAAGGGGCAACATTGGTAAGTAATCATTTAGAGCAATGTCTACTCATGATACATTTTTAATATGGTTATATAGATTTTTAAAATTATACACATGTGGGGTCAGAGAGATGATTTAATGGTTAAGAGCACTGACTGCTCTTCCAGAGAACCCTGGTTCAATTCCCAGTACGCACATGGCAACTCACAGCTATCTGTAACTCCAGTTCTAGCGGATCCAGCATTCTCACACAGACATACATGGAGACAAAACACCAATGCACATAAATTTAAAAATAAATATAAAAATCACACATATGTATACATATTTATATATGGTTGTGTGTATATATATATTCATTAAAAAATATGTACACCATTTTTTCTCATTTTTTATTTTCTAAAGCGGGTTTTCCCTAGTTCTCTGGTGTCAGCTATACTGTCACCTTTCATCCCCTGAAGTTACCTGCAACTTTTACAAGAACGTATCTTCTAAGGCCATCCAAGTTATTTGAGAAACACTGATTTTAAACTTGCACCTGATTTAATCTTTGGAGAGTTTGTTCTGTAATGTAAGTACTCCTGTACAACATTGATTTAGGTAAATTTTTTCTTTTGTTCCCCCTGCCGACTGCATTTTCATCTTATCTTTGAGAGACTTTACACCACCTAATATCTACGGTTATGTGATCTTTGTAGTATGCACTACATCTTTGATAATTTCTTGGCCTCCTTTGTTGCCAGT
The DNA here is from genome assembly GCA_001685075.1 of Bramus lutescens. Lineage (NCBI taxonomy): Eukaryota > Metazoa > Chordata > Mammalia > Rodentia > Cricetidae > Bramus > Bramus lutescens. Next base: position 156,273 of record LOEQ01002180.1, on the reverse strand, counting down.
TGTATGACTCACGTATACACTGGTATTTAAAATTAATATTTAAGGGCCTGAGAAAGCTACTGAAGATTAATGAGACATGTCCTTCCATACCCTCAACCACTATGCATAACAAAGAAGTCAGGAAGATAAACACAGGCCATACCCAACCAAACAAGAAGCATACCAACATGGGTGTTTCCTATTACCAACAATAGAAGCAAATGAGTTGAACAAGGCCTTTAGAATTCTGAAAGAAAAACTAAAATTTTATTCACATATAAAGCATTTGATCGAACTTTCTTTATCCAGCCACTGTTGGTTAGTAAGATGGTCAGCATTAGTTTTAAGCTATGCCTCTGAAAGTGTAAAATAAAGACTCTTACATACAGAGATGTAAAATGTGGGAATGTTACAGCACAGAATGCAGGAAAGAGAAGCCCAAGGCTGATTCCTGTGATTGAAAAATATGGCATTATCATCATAGATCAGAAACCATTCACAGAGCAATTTGAAGCTTTTATAAGGCTTTGATTTTACAAATAGGACTTCAAAATTGAAAACACAGTTGAGTATTATGTATAGCATAAAGTGAGGCTGTTTTAACTGCCTCATTAATTTGGAGTTCCAAAATATCTGTCTTTACAGTACCTGCTAAAGTTCACAATTTATTAATAGTCACTGATATGTGCCGACAGCACAGTTGAACATTCCAGTAATCTTAGAAGTTTGCATTTGCATGCAAACATTTTTCTAATGTAAATGATGTACTTATGTGTCAATATACATTACATAACCCTACACTCAGAAGCTCTTGCTCCTCTTTCAACAGATACTCTTAAGTAGCTTGCCAGTTAAACGTGTTCTTTTTGCAGAATAGCTTAACGGGCCAGTTTTCAATGTATTTGTCTACCGTATTTCAAACATGAATTTTTACATTGCATTTGGTTTGCTATATGTTCATAGAATTAAGAGAATTTTTTTTATAAAATAGGTAAAAGCTGTGCACCCTATGAATATGTTCTTGCAAAACTCAGGGTATTTTGAAGGATATCATTCATGCAAGTTAAACTTCATCAGGAATATTTTCAGCTAGTGCTTTGCTTTGGTACATAGAAAGAAGACCCAAGGTGTGTCCTTTGTGCAGCTCTGAAGTGATGACTGGTCTCATAAATATATTTAATTATTTGCAACTAAAGCATTTAGATGGGGGAAAAGGTTTTAAAAGCTCTTATGTGGTTTTTTTTCCACCACATATTTAGGAAACATATACACTGACATCTAAAATCATAGCTGAGAGTTAAAGACAACAAATGTCCAGTATGCCATTCAGTTCGTCAAATCATTGCTGAGAATGAATATGTTAATAATAACTTAAAAGTCCTGAGTATTTGAAACGTATCAGACACTTAAAACACTTTAAGACCATTTAATCTTCCCATCCTTACTCTTTTATTTGCACTTGGAAGGGAAGTCCTGAGTGTGAACAATTTGCATATTTAAAAATGGCTATTTAGATAATTCATGCAGGATGGGGAGTCTGATCCTATTTCAGTTACCCACACTTTTACTGCAAGCATTTTGCTGTCCTGAGAGTCTCACAGGGGAGACAAGCAGAAGGATATGCAGGCATATATGAAGCATGGGAGCATGGTGTTACTTTTCTGAAATGCAGCAGGAATTGTGGAATAACAGCCTTTTTTAAAGGTGTGAATAAATGCAGGCATATAAATAGTTGATTGCAACATGCTGAAGCTCAGGCCACAGATGGAAGTGGGAACAATGTTGTAGAAAGCGTGGGACTTTATATAAATCCCTTAGCTGTGCACAAGGCCCAGGCACTCCAGTCCAATAGTGTGGAGGTGTATTAGATTTGCACAGTCTGTAATACAAATTGCCCCTAAGCAGCAGTGACTTCCCTAGACAGTGATTTAAAAGGGAGCATCGCCACATAGCATAGTCCAAGGGCCCTGAATGAAAGAAGTGGTAATGAAAGCAGATGACAATGGTGAGTCAAGATGAATTGTTGAAGGAAAGAAGGAAGAATCACATGGTCAAATGGTAACTTCACATATGAGACACAGCAGAGGTGATTTTCTCAGGAAGACATACAGACAATAGAAATGCATACATTTGAAATACTGTTGATGATTGGTACACTCAAGTGAATATGTTTGAAATGCTATTCTGGGGCTAGAAAGATGGCTCAGTGGTTAAGAGCACATGCTGTCCTTCAAGAGGACCCAAGTTTGATTCACAGAACCTATGTGGCCACTTATAACCAGCTATTAACTCCAGCTTTAGGGGACCCCATGCCCTCTTCTGGCATCCAAGTGCAACTATACTCACATGCACATACCACTCCATCCCAACACACACACACACACACACACACTCCGCTAAAAATAGTAACCTCTGACCCAAGAAAAGGATCAACAGTTAGTGATTCTTTATTGTACTGCATGAAACTCTAAAAGTTATGAAAGTTAGGTAATGTTCTTTGTTTGTTTGTTTGTTTTGCAAAGCTAGGTAGCTTTTGCAAATAGGTGCATTGTGTTTGTAAATACACTTTTCTAAATATTTTATACATTTCTATATCTATACTAAATCTTTTTACAAGTTTTAAATTCAGAAGTCACAAAAAGCTATTGAAATTGAGAGAATATTTAGAAAAGTGGAAATCCTGACATATAAATAACACATAGTAGTGTATTTTCACCGTGACAGAATTAGGTTGAAGTATATTTGCTGACATTTTAAAATTTAGAAAAAAACTTATGTCTTCACACAAATTTCTCTTTGTAGGGGAAATATTTGTAGCATAAAATATATGCAATGTTTTCTGTATTTAAGATAATTTTACAGTATAGAATATTTTAAAAATAGTAATACTTAATAGGTTAAAATATTTAGATGTTCTTTTACTAAAGTTAGAATAGATATGTAATCTGGCTTCATGTAAAAAAATAGGAAAATTTCTGATGTAAATATATTCCAAACACAGACCAGGTGTGGTAGCACTTGCCTGTAATTCTCGCACTTAGGAGACTGAGGGAGAAGCATTGCAATTTCAAGATTAGCCTGGGTTACAGAGAGTTTGAATTAGAAAGCATCCTAGGTTATCTATTACCTTATTTAAAATTTAAAAAGTAAATCAATTCAAACATTCTTCTATTTTCAGTTTTTGTGTTCATCATGACGTTTTAACAGTTTTAATCTACTAAGTTTTGATTTGAAGTGCTGGTGTTTGAATCCAAGACCTTGTACATGCTAGACAAATGCTTTCTTGGTGAGCTATATCCCCTTAACAGATAATCTCACTTCTTCTTTCCTCTCTTCTGCCTGTTGGAATTTTAAATTCTCAAAAAATTTTTAAGTAATCTTGCTCATCTGAAAATAATATTTTTTCTGGAATTATCTAATGAAACAAAATAAATTATCAAATAAACATAACATGTTTACATGATTCCTTTTTTCTCCACTTTGTCAAACTATTGCTGATTTTGAGGTATTTTAAATGATATTTTCCCCTCATTTTCATCTTAAAAAACTTACTTCCTGTGAAAATAATCAGAGGACTGTCAAGACTACCAGGAATATGTGAACTAACCCCACTCGCAGTTCTCAGAATGAATTTCTTAATGTGTTTGGGCTTTGCCAAGCCATCACACATTTTAGAATGTATCTTGAATGCATCTATGTCAAGTAATTTTGTAATATTGATATTTTGCATGGAAACATATGAATTATGTCAAAAGCTAGTCTTTTCTGCATCTGTCCTGCTCCTTGGAGAGTGGCACCATTTTATTACACAGGACTTCTTGAACAAGAAGTCAGTTGTCATGGCCGTCTGTTTCCTGGTAGTTTACACACCAGAAGCTGAAATCTGAGAAAGGCACTTGAAGGAAAACAAAGAGCTTTACAGTATTTTTTTTCTTTTCAGGAAAACACACAGAAGCTAATTTTAGCTTCTTGATCAAATTGACCCAGCCTTTAACCCTGGCAAACGTTACCACAACACACTTCCAACAGACAATAGTTTGCATACCAGCATCACACTGGAAACAGATGTGCATGCAGAACTGGCCACTTTTTCCCCTCCAAGACTGAGCTTACCACTGTAGTAAAATCTGAAAGGCTTTCTTCCTAATTGGGGAACAACAAACCAGGTCTTCTTTCAAATTTCAGACTACAAACTTTCATGATTTCTTAAGAAAAAATGTATTATGTCATAGTTATGTTTTGACAGAGTTTTGAAATACCATTGACTAGAGAAACATCTCTGTCTTCAGCATGATTTTTAAAAGGAAAGAAATAACAAAATTGTTTGCAGCCAGGCTGTCTGTGAATGATGGTTACACAGTTTATACATTAAGGCATTTGGAATGTGGACAATCACTTCTTTTACCTTTTCACCAAGTTTTCACCTATAGTTTATATATACCAGGATTTCATTAGCAAAAAAAACTCCAGTCTCCTCCTCACGCCTGTCCAGGGCTTGTTGCTTGAACCCAGCATCAGGCAGCTGGCTCTGCTAGAGCCCATGACTTTCTGGTACTAAAACTAGCTTCCTAGCTCTGAAAGAGCCAGGGATAGGGATGAGGGCTTCATGGTTTAGAGTTATTTAACTCAGGCTCTTCCTGAGCCTCTGGGAAGACCTGTTATCTTCTGACATCCTAGGGAGTCTGAAGTTTTGCCAGGAGACAAGGAGCAAATGCTTCTGTTCCTCCAGCAACGAAAATGAAAGTTTTCCTCTTGTTTGCTGTAATGATTATTTCTCTCAAGATAACCTTGCTCTCTGAGATAGCAATAATTGGGTATAATGTATGTATCCATATATAGTCTACAAATGTAAATCATAATAAGTACCTTCTTATAAACACTTTCTACAAGGTTTTTTGTTTGGTTTTAAATACTTATATGAAACATACCAACTCCACAACTTTCTGATGTTTTACAAGTTAAAGGCAGATGAGTCTGAGCTTAAACCCCATTTATACTCAAGTCTGCAGAGCCACTGAGGAACTGTGCACAGCCCTCCATCCTCATGGAGTGTAGGTAGAGAGACCTACTGATGACTCATACTGAGGAAATAGTGATTTAGGAGATTGCGTGTTTCAAAGTTTCAGACTTCATACTTATAGAACATTGTGTATATTATGTTGTTTATCAGAATTTTAGAAAATAAATAAACTTATTCTCCAGTGGGGGCAAATGAGTTGCCCACCTGTAAACATTTCTTTCTTCTTGAAAACATCAAGAACATTGCTTTTCCCTGTAAATGAATTGTTTGCCTTAAATTTTAAGTGGAATTGTAGGAGTCTTAGTTAGAATTATAATATAGCTATATAGAATTGCATATACCTGAAATTGCACAAAGTAAATAAATCTTGAACTGCTGCAACAATCAATAATTACATATTGATGTATTAAATAAAAATTCAAATCTTATAGGGTACATAAACAATCATTGATGTGAGTCACACAGAAAATTTTTTCTCACACCTGCAAATTAATGTCTAATAGCTACCCTTGAACTTGGTGAAGGGAATTTAAACTATTTTCCTGGAATTTTTGTTTGACTGCCAAAGAATAAAATTCTCACTGGATTTTTGAATGTGAAATCCAATGCTTTTTGTGTGCATGTTTTTAATACCAAAGGATTTCATATCCATATTTTTACTAATATAGTTTATGTTTTTCTTTTAATAATACATGGCAGGTGACTACTCTAAATACTTTCTCCATTTATAATTTCTGCTAAATATATTTTAAGACTTTAAGTTTAATTTACTTAATGCCAAGTCAAAGATACACAACTTATGTACTTTAATCATTAAGAAACATGCATTCTCATAAATAACAGTCTTGTGATCAAAGAACCTTCATATTTGCTTCAGACAGAAATTTTTTTGTAATGCTTAAATTTTATTGTTTCAAAGATTACCAAAATGAATACTCAAGTTTAACATTATTAATTTCTTCTTAGCATGAAGCATCTTAATCTGTAGTTTCCTCCTCTGTTTTCATTATCATAATGGAGTGACAGTATTATTATTCCTACTGCATTCATTTCTTCTAGTCTGACTCTATGGGAAGCCTAGTTCCTAGTACAGATGTGTAAATGGCCATGAAGAAATGGCCTTTTAACAAAAAATCTCTTCTGCATTACCATCCCGATATGGCAAGTTACAACCAGAGACTTTTCACAAATACTGTGAAGTGCATTGACTAGATCCAGCTTGAGTTTATGCAAAGAATGGCTACGAGTAGTTACACTATTGAATTCTGGATCTTTCCTGTGCTAAGGCTGTTTCTCTTAGTAGCTATGTAAAATAGGTAGTTAGATCCCTAGGTTGAGACATAGAGGGATAAGATAATTTACATGAGGCCATATAAATAGTAAATCGCTGGTCTAGGATTTAAACCAAAGTCCTTCACCTAACTCCAAAATGAAAAAAATAAATAAATACAAAAAATAAAAAACAAATAAAATGGCACTTATTTGCATATGTGTGTTTGCATATACATTTATATAGGTATGTGTACTTGCATTTGTGTTTTTTACTACAAATAGCCAGCATTTCTTTTCTCATTTCTTGAGGGAAAATAATTCTTACTTTGAGAAAATCTGACTTTGAATCATTCAAGCAATCTGTCTTTATATCCTTGCCTTGGCAAGCATGTTTTAATAGGATTACTTAGGTTCTGTAGAAATGTACCAGATCTAGAGGACACTTTTTATTTGGTATTATGAGCACTCATTGCCATACTTATACTAGAGGTAGGCATGTATCCATGTCCATTCAGATGTCATATTTATTTATACTCTTTAGTCCCTGTAGATTTCTGTTGGTCTGGTGATTATGAGGTATATTTTTAAGGCTAACACTGTACTTCCGAAATCTAGCGCTTTCAGTTTTGTTTTTCTGTTTTCAGAGTCCTAACATTACAATTTCTCTTTGTAGTTCTCTTTTTAAAGGCGAGAAAGAAACAGACTGAGTACATTCTTCTATTATAATCTTCTGTACCAGATAGGCTTTCTGTTTTTCCTGCTAACAGTACTGTCCCATCTTCCTGAGGTGCAATCACCTTGACACTTTGGGAGAAGCAGGATGATCATGCTCCCCACAGGCCCAAGGTGCCTCTCTACCCTGACCAAATTAGGAGCTGTTTAACCTCACAAGGACAGGAACAGTTAACTCATTAGATCTGCTGCAGAGTAGATAGCATACTGAGCACTCGTTTGTACTTTCACATGTTTTATGGCTAATGTTTTCAGTGACCCGCACTACAGAGTAAGCTGTAACTACTTCATAAGCATGTTACAGTAGTAAAGCAAAACTGTGTGTTCCTAGATATTTATATCATTTCGTTCAAACCCTCAGAGTAAAACTTTTGAGGGAAGAAAAAAGATTTCTTCCCAAATATTTCAGTTAGAAACTCAATTTCATACCCTTGGCAGTCTTATGTATAGGTTTTCTTACATGATTGTTGAATAACATGTTATTATACGAGGGGAAGAATAGTTCTTTTGTTGGCTGTATTACATTTTGTGGTGAAATTGGAGAAAACAAATCATTAAGGAAGTCTATTTTGGTTCAAGACATTACACACTTATGACGAGTCTGTTTTTTAACCTTGCCAAGTTAAAAGAAAATGCAGACCCATTTGTATTAGAACAGGAAAGCATGTTCTAGATTGCAATCTGTTGGTAGCATCATGTTTTGGGGGGTTGGGAACATATGAAAGTGAATAGTGGATTAAGTATGCATACATATGTGCCAGTTTATGTAGAGTTATGCTACTTTTCTTAGATGTGATCACTACTAATTTACTAATTACTTATTTTTTAGATACTGCTTCATAAGAAAGAAAAAACACGATTTCTTCATGAAATGTTAAACTCTTACAACCCCCGCCTCTGGGCTTGTTTCCCTCTGGCACTTTCCCCAGTTTTCTAAAACTCTATCACTATCTCTCTTCTGAAACCGTCAAAGAATGCCTTATGGTCAGCAGACAAAAAGAAAAACTTCAACAACTTAAAAATAAAACAAACAAACAGCAACAGCTTAAAAAAGTTAAAAAAATATATATGCTGCTATATTTTCAAGCAGATTTTCAAACAGAAAGGGATGAAAAACCCAGGTGCTAGTGATACTTGCCTTTAATCCCAGCATTTGGGAGGCAGAGGCAGGCAGATCTCTGTGAGTTCAAGGCCAGCCTGGTTTAAAGATCGAGTTCCAGGACAGCCAAAGCCATACAGAGAAACTCTGTCTTGAAAAACAAAATGGAGGAAGGGAAGGAAGGAGGGAGGGAGGAAAAGAAATTTGTAGAGTTCAGACATCATTTGGGTAAACCCAACATTAGTTGAAACAGGTGGTGTAAACTCATTACGTCTTAATAAAATTCTGTGATCCTTGGTTAATTATAATAGGAATAATAAAGAGTTATTCATAGTAAAATTATAAAAGGTAGAATATATACCAAAATGTTTTACAGTATATTCTAAATTATCAGTAACAGTTTACCATATTACATATCTTGATTTTATCTATATTTTAGAAGAGAGGTCTGTCTCACTCAGTCCCCACTACTAGTCAAAGGGCTGTTGGCAGTTGATGGCTATTGAAAGAAAGAAAGTTGGTTTGCTTTAGGAGTATGACCTCTGTTAGGTTGCACATACTCTTGTAGGTAGTACTTTAAGTTGAAATGGGGGAGGCATCGAGATGGAGTTCCTGGAGGAGTTTCAGGGAGTCAAGTTGATATGATTAAAAAAACATTGCATTCTAACATGAAATTCTCAAAGAGTGACAAAAACATGATTGGAAAAAAGAAGAAACAGTAAGTGCTATGTTTGGATGTGAATATATATATAACTCTGTTGCTTTGAGGGGCCATTGTGGTATATAGTGATCAGGGAATCCTGAGATTCGGAATGAGACAAAATTGGAGTCTGTTCTTTATCTGACATGACCTAAGATAGCTAACTAAGCTGTCTGGACCTAGTTTCCTCATCTAAGTTATAAAATTATTTGCCTATGATGTTATAATGATGAAAAGAAATCGTGGCCACAACTGCTGGTACATGACAGAGCTCATAGACACCACTCATATGTCACCCTGGGCTTTCCTAAGGACAGGGAGGCTCTTCTGAATACTGAGCAAATGGATGAGTTAATTAACTAATTAATTAATGATTACCCTTCCTCTAACCCCCACCCTTCTCAGTTCTCCTACCAAAACAGGGCCAAGAGTACAAGCCCCAACCACAGTTACTCAACTCCCTTTCGTATATCATGAGGAACATTCTTTGCCTCCCTTCCCCTCGCCATTCTTGCCTACCTCCTTCCCTTCAGTGGTTCAACCCAGAGTTTGCACACATGTTAAGTATGTACCCTAACATAGACTCTCAACCCTAGCTTCTGGGACTCACACATTTCTTACTGTTGACAGAAAGGACTCTTAGGGAGCATGGCTTGTCAGAAGTGAGAAATACATTGGTACCACAGAGGAAGATTTTTTTTTCATTCAAAGTTCTTACTTTTCCTCTTTCTTCTCTGATGTTTCATTAGCCCAAGTTTTCTTGTGGAAGAAATTGGAAATGTGAAAACAATGCTAGATACCAACCAAGTTAAGGCCTGCAATAGGCCAGGGCCTCCAAGATGACTGGCATCAGCACAGCCAGCTAGTGTAGGACATGTCTTCACTGCCCTACTGCTGGGGTTCTTTTCTAGCTAGATTTAAAAAGGGAGTTGAAAGACTCATTCTATGTGAATAGGAATCGGTTTACTTAAAAAAAAAAAACCCTCACTTGAATACCTTCACTGGTTCTTCTTAATAGAAAATGTTTGAAAGTATGTGACTCATCACAAAGAAAAACAAATTCAAATTGTTTTCTATCACAGAGCATAACAAATTCAAATTTGGTTTCCCAAAGATGGCTTATTCCATGCCCTCAATAACCATGTAGAAGGTCAAATCTTAGGGCCATGTAGACCCATTGCCCATGTCCAGGTGTTAGTTCACATGCAGTCAGAGAATAAGACCAGAAAACTGCCTTTTATTAGAAGTGGCAGGAAAAGTGAAAACCCTGATATTTTCTACCACAACCCTTCTATAGGCGTGAAGAAGCTCCTAATGCTTTGCTTTGTGGACCTGTCACCTATTCTGTTTTATTTGTGCTTAATACCTCATTGAAGAAAAACTAGTGACATGTAGCCTTATATGTAAGGTGAACTACTGAACTTCTTTTTTTTCTTTTTTTATTATTATTATTAAAAATTTCCATCTCCTCCCCTCCTC
>LOEQ01002180.1:113563-145625 GCA_001685075.1 Bramus lutescens | reverse complement strand
TCAAGACTCTTGCCAACCCTAAAATGGCTCCCTTAATTAAGATATCTACTTCTTAAGCAGATGAGTTGGTTTTTTAATGACAAAATATCTGTCCATCAGGAAGAAAATATTTTACATGAAGTATTTTCCCATACAAAGGGATGCCAAGTTTATGTGTGAAAGTGATATACTATCTTCATGAGGAACTGAAGACAACAAAATTTATTTAACATTAAAGAAGGGAGTGATTTAAAGCAATGGTAGCACATGTTTAAAAAGGGATATTTTATAACATATTTTTGTCTTTTAATTTATGGTGTTCTATTGCATACCTATACTGTCCTCAAGTATTTCCTGGTATTTTGTTTTTCCTACGTTTGATTTAATATAAACACTCTCTTTTCCTAGTACAGATAAATTGAATTCAAAATCCTTTATTCTATTATTTTAATTGGAAAAATACCAAGATATTTTAGAAAAATCATGAAATAGACAACAGTACTTTATTGATTTTATCTAACAAAGTTTAGAAGCTGAAACAGAACATTTTCTTTATGCAAGTTATTTTTAGGGAAATTAAATGTTGTACCTCAAAATTCAGTAGAATTTAATTAAAAATGAATGTATAACTTTAAATTATCATAAACAAAATATGCATATCATACCCATATACTATTATTTCATAAATGCAAAAAGTACCTCCAGATGAAATTTGTTCTTCTACCTCATAGTTCTTTTGAGCTATATACATTACATTGCTTCCTCATATTGTCTTAGTTATTTAAGTCTTCATAATATCCCACACATGTTTAAATTGCTCTTTCACCTCATGGCACATCCACAAACATAGAGGATACAGCTTGGGTGGTCCCAAGTGCTCCAAAAGCAGCTGCACTCATTTTTTTCTCTGGGTACTCTTATCTTGGGCATTAAATGTTAAAAACATTGTTAGACTTCACATAAGTCCCATTAGACTTTAAGGTCCCCAAATGTGCATGTCCTTGGGAAGTAGGACACAGATCTTGTAGCCGTAGTCCCTGGGCTGTGGGATGTTTCTCCCTGTTGCAGAGGGTCCTGTCTTGCTGCAGGAGGAGGAATGTTTCCCAGCTCTACACACTGCTAGCCTTCTTTAGGCGCTACAGCTTTTCTCGAGCTGTTAGGCCTGCACTGACACTCTGATCTGACTTAAAATCACACCATCAATCTTAGATTTTCTAGTTAACATGTCAGAATCTGCTAAAATAATGGAAACAGAAAGGGTGAGTAGGTTTCACATTGCTTTGTAGCTCTGTTTTATTCTGGTATTACAGTGCTGCTTCCATTGTACTCAACTTTATAATTTGCATTTATTTCCTTCTGTGAAACCAAATATTGCTGCTAATGTTAAACAATATGTGTTATTCTGTGATTTCCTCCCAGTAATTTATTTTGCAGTGATAAAACAGATTCTGTATTTAGTTGTTTTCTGCTAAGAGAACTCTAGGGGTGAGAAAGGCTATGTTAAACCACATATTCAGAGCACAATTTGCTAGAGCCCTGATGACTACAGGAAAAACAGATTGTTTCTTCTCTCCCTGGAAGATTGGCAACATCTCCTGGGAATGCCGTAATCCTTGGAAAGATGCTCATTTTAAAACCTCTGGAGTGTTCTCTGCATTCTCAGTCATAACATTATTAGCTATCAAGAACTAATAACTCCCGGGGCTCTGCTTTAGGCATTTTATGATTCTCTCTCTCTCTCTCCTGGGACAACATGTAAAGTTTTCAAAGCAATAGGGAAGCCCAAATTAGCCTGAACTGTTTATTAGATGAAGTTAGGCAGAGCTTAAAGATAACAGATTCCCAAGTAGCCTCCCCTGGCTGTTGAGTTCCAGGTTTCACTTCTGATCCTTTTTCTAAGAACCTTTGCAGTGAATAGCTTTTAGAATAGCATAGCCATTATTTTTCCCAGATCCCTGTACTTATTTTTAATCTCACTGCTGAAGCATACTTAAAAAGACTTTAATAAAAAATAAATTTGAGAACACTATTGAAAAATACTAAAGTAGAGTTGTGTTCCCTGTGTGGGTTTTTTTATTGTTTGGGTACTTTTTGTTTGTTTTCTTTATTTATTAGCTTTACATCAGATTGTGTTATTTTCCCCCACTAAATGCAGTCTGTTTTCTTCCCTTTGAGTCTTAGAACATATACCAACATAACTCAAAGTGCTGAGCTCTGTGGGTTCCTCAGTCCTGGTTTGTAGACTGCATGTAAGACACTGGGAAAGAGGGCTGCATTTCAGCTGTCCTACATTCCCATGCCTCTGGCTAACTATGGTCTCTCCATGCCCTGGGCTACAGATCATTTTAACATTTTAAAATTAGGTACCTAATTTCCAACAGATCTGTATTAGCTATCCAAGGCTGATGTTTCTATGAAAAAAAATCCTTACTTAAATCAATCACCAAACTTGTACAAAGAATAACAGCAGAATGGGAATAATAGATGAAGGCAGAACCATTATTACATGCTGAGTTCCTACTGTGTGGTAATGTCAAGGATAGAGTCTTCTAGTGAGGCAGGAGGGTATACATGAAGTTGTTCTAAGAGCTTGTAGCAAGAAGCAAGACACCAAATTCCAGTAATCCCTTAAAAGCATTACCGCCTTCCTTTTAAACAAAGTTCTGAAGTTGGAAAGATTGCTCGGTGGTTAAGAGTACTGGCTGCTCTTCCAGAGGACCTGGATTTAATTCTTAGCATTCACATGGCAGCTCACAACTGTCTGTGGCTCCAGTTTCAGAGGATCTAACGTCCTCATGGAGATTTAAGTGTGAGAGTGAGAGACTGTGACCAGACACAATAGCATAATTGCTGTAGAGATATGTTTAGAGTTTCCACAATTGTTCTTCTTAAAGGTAAAGATCCCTAATATTAACTATTAAATGGTGTCATGAAGAAATTAGCCACATCACTGAAGGAATAATCCCTCTGAATTCAGTACAGTCTTGTCAATGGATTGCTTGTCTATAAGGTAAGACTGACCCCAACCTGGCTAAGGAGCCTCCCTGATTTGTTTCTCCCTTTACACGCGTACCTTCCTGCTTCCCCCACTTTTATCTCCTCTTCTCAGGCTCTTCTGCCACTTCACCCAATCTGTCCCACCTGTCAGAAGCACTGCTCCTCTGCCCCAATTCTCCCCTTCTGCCTTGCCCACCTGTTTCTTGCATGCTGCCTGCCATACCACAGGGACCTACCCTTCGAGAACACATGGGACACATCTTAAGTTGTTACAGCCAGTTCTCTCTTTTGAATGTAAGACCCTTCACTGGTAGGGGACAGTACTTTCCCTATTAATTTTCCATACTGTCGTGACCTAGTTGCTGTCATAGAGCAAAAGCTCTGTATATCTTTGCTGCATAAGAAGAAGAATTCTTTATTGCATTTAAAAAAGCATTACAGTGTTTAAGAATCACAGTTACATATTTATCTTTGGGACAGTGAGATAGCCAATGTTTAGTTTCTGATATTTTCTTTTCTGTGAATTTTCTAACTGTGGGGCTTATTTTAAGTCTGGGCCCAATTTCCCCACTTTGAAGCTACCAGGTGAGTTCAGTCATTATAATACATTCTCACCAAGTGGCTACTCTTCCCTACATGGTTGTCCCATCACTTTCCCTCCTTCAAAATACCATTTCTTCTTAGGGTTCTGTATTCTTCACTGGTCCCCTTTCTTTCTGTGTCTGTCATTTACACATGTGCTTGGCTGGTTCCTGTTACTTGGCCTACAAATCTGTCCTATGTCATCTCCTTTGAGTAATTTATAACCTCTATAAAATCCACAAAGAGGCACTTTTTTACATTTTGAGTAATGGCAAGAAAAAACTGCCCTGGAAATCAAAAATCTAGTGAGTCATAGATTATTTTGTTATTTATGATGAGAGTGGTCATTGACAATATTTGGCAATTTTACAGCTATGAACCTAGGCTATTGTGCTTTAGAATGTAATTTATTAAGCAAATAAAAGTTGCACTGGTAATGGTCCTGTTAAATCTTGGGAAGCATTGTGCTCCAGACCTGTACAGCTGTAGAAGTTTCATGCTAGCCACATATATCTCAGATGTCTGGACACTAATATTTTACACTTACTTCATGGTTTTATTTGTTCAGTTGCCTTTATATTCTTGATTGGATTCTAACCAACCATTTTCATTTAAGATGTCATCAACTTTGAGTAGTGAGGGAGGAGCTTGAAGAATGAAATTAATATATATTTTAAAAAACATAAGTCCCTCTTTCTTAGATATGACTTTAGCTAATTCAAGCTATAAAGAAATACCAGATGTATTTGTGGAAAACACTGGTATAAAGGCATGTCAGAGAAAGAAAAAGACAAGGCCCTAAAGCTGTTAACTTCCCCAATGGAGAAATATAATAAATAAAGTTAGATATGGATGCACAGTTTGTGTGTGGTTACTTAGACAAGAGTATGCATGCATCAGTACAAATATGAATGAGCACACTTAGACTTTCACTTGAAACTTTCACTTCTATCATTGTGTTGTAAGATTGAGTTCAACTTAATAATTGATGGCATTCCAGCCATCCTTACCTCTCGGTGTGTACAGAAAAAAGGAAATCTTGAAATTCTCAACAAAGTTAGTTAATCTTTTTCTAAATGGTAACATTGGGTAGCACTTACTAGTTCTCATAATGTATTTTTAAAGCTAAAAATTCATCTGCTTTGGGATAATTATCCTCCACATATATCTGAGATCAGTGAGCATTGAAGATGATCAGTTTTTGCAAACTTAACCCGTTTGAATGCTCTCAAAAAGTCTGGCCAGGATTTTCACTTTCTTCTCAGTGACTAAAATGAAAGCTTCCTCCTGTTTAACTTTTCTAAACTGATACTTCAAAGTTGAATATATATATAGGTTCAATGTAATGTTCCCCTACATCCTCATATTTATCTGCTATGTGAAGATTTCATAACAGAGACAGGTACCAGGAACATGCTTGAGCAAATGAACAAATTACTGTGCTGTCAACACTTCTGACTCTACTTCTCAGGACAAATGGCAGCGCTTATTCAGAAAATGATTGGCCTCCTAGCCTTCCCTTTTCAATACATAGTTTTTATACAGTCTAGAAAACAACTTTATTTTCCAGCTTTGGCAGTATTTTATAGTCACTGAACTATCTATTCACCTTCTTTGTGTGTGCTCCTGATGAACTGCTTTTAGTGTCAGATTGTCAGTTTGTCCTTTTTTTCTTTGTGATCCTTCCTAAGAAATCCTGGGTTTGCTTGCAGTCATGAGATATGGCTCTGTTCCCTTGAGTAGCTATGATATTACCACTGCCATGTATATCTGTGATCTATCTCATTAATTTTATGCAAGGTGAAGTGGGCCAACATTCTTCTCAGCCAGAAATGTTTTCTCTTCCTCCAGTGAATGACTTTGACACCTTTGCTCAATTAAAATTTAGATAAATACAGACATGCTAAGTATCGTGGTAGACACCTGTAATCACAGCACTTAAGAGGCTGAAGCAGGAGGATTGTGAGTTATAGACTAGCTTGGCTACATGAGACCCATGTCTCAATAAAAATAGTTAGATTTTTAAGACTCTTTCCTGATACATGACATCTTTTTGTGTACTATAATACGTTACAAAAAGGAGTATGAGAAGTAGACACAGCCCTTTGTGGAATTTACAGTATCTGGGCATATGTTTAAGGCTGAGGCAAGGAGGGAGGTCAGGTAAAAAGCAATCCTGAATCCAGAAGTTACAGGATCATGCTTGGAGAAGCACTACCTGTTACTGTTGAATTCCTAATGGGAATTATATATAGTAGTTGGACAGAATACCTGTGACCCTGTAAAAAACAGCACATATGTAGAGCCTGAGAACACATGAAAACAGATTTTAATAACCGCTTATCCTACTCAATAAAGGATCAGCATATCTTAAAATATTTAAATGCATGTAAAATAGTAAGAAAATATAACAGGAAAATAGCATATTCAAAAAAATCAGTATATAAAAAATAAATTTATGTAACATTGAACATCTGAAAGAACTAAGCAAGTAAGTTGCTTTTAGAACTTGTTATAAAGATAACTGGTTGAGATGCAGGAAAAATTGATGATGGGGTACCCACTCTCGTTTGATACACTTACAACACAGTACCTACATCTAAGACTCGGGCATTACAGAAGAGTTGGTGATAAGAGATATAAGAGCCAGAGGGCCAGGACATCTACTGTAAAATAGTGTTTTCTACATATGACAGGGTGGCTATACCCATGAAATTTCAAAAATGCAATTACCTAAACAAGACCAGTAGCAACACCAGTTGATATGCCAGTATGAATGAGAAAAATCTCACAAGCCCTTACTCAAAATTAATGGCTGCTGAATAAATGGAAAATCAATCTTCCTCAGGGACGAGACTCCTGATAGGTTATCCAATCCTAAACAAGTATATATGTGATCAGTACTAAATGGGCTCTGCAGGGGTGTGTGAATGTGTGTGTGTGCGTGCGTGTGTGTGTGTGTGTAACAATAATTAAAGAAGAGGCCATCTTTTTGGAAGGGGGCATGGGAAGAGTTGCAGGGGAAGAAGAGGATGGAAATGTATTCAGATATGAAATTCTCAATTAATTTAAAATAAAAAGACAATATAAAGACAGAATTATACATTGTGTGTACTTGAAGACAGACCTATCACCTCACAAATAAGATAAAATGGGGGCTAATTGGCCCTTCCTGTTAGCTACTAAAATACCTATCTTCATTTTACTTTAAGATACAAGCCATTTGACCTATTTAGAATGTTAAATACAGGATAATTGGAGCCTAGACTAGTGTTTTCGCTCAGACAAAGGCTTCAGTGTTGTTGAAGCACTTGGAAATCATTCTAAAGTTCTGTGCCTTGAAGTCTGACAAAGTGTTAAGGAGATGTTAAGGCAGGTCAGAGAGATGGCTCGCTGGGTAAAACCTGACAACCTGAGTTAGATCTTAGGGTTCCACACAAAGAAGAGGAGGGATGACTCCTGCAGGTTACCTTTTGATACACATAAGTGCTGTGGCACATTCTTTTACCATGTGCGTGTGCCCATACACCCGCAAACACACACATGTAGACATACACACACACACACATTTAAAATATAATAAGGTTTAAATAAGATATTCTGGTAACGTTTCAGCTATCACTAGAAATAAACAGATGATAGTAAGCATTTTTGAAGTTTTAAAACACAAAATAGATAAAAACACGACATGTAAAAATCAAATTTTATAATTTGAAGTGAAAGCATATATGGAGCTAAAGAAGAGTTTAGTACTCTGTGATAGAAGAAGCACCTGTCAGCCTGCTGGCAACAGCTGAGAGGAACAGCGTGCTCTGAAGGTCAGATTCCCTAGCAAACTTGGCATAAAGGCTGTGGTTTCCACACACAATCCTAGAAGTATCTATGAGGAAAGCAGAGAGTATCAAGAGGAGTGGAGGTGTTGAGACGAAGTTACAGCAGTGATGTCAAACCTCATAGTAGGCCAAGGAGGTTCTGGTGTGCAGGGGCCTTCAGCCACTAGCTGGATATGTTTTCAGGCTGAAGCATCAGAGTCTTCCATTAGAACCGTGTAGGGTGTGATAGGATAAACCCTCCAAGGAGCTTATAAGCACTGGCAAGCTGCAAGAAGAGTTTTATTGTTGCTGCTTCTTCAGAGTAAATGCATTTCTAAATCAAATTGACCATAAAGCAGTTACAAAATGAGGACTATAAAACAAACAAAAAAAAGTAACAAGCTCTCTCCAGCCCTCCAGCCCAGTAGTGGTCTATACTTGGGGATCTGGCTTGTTTGGGTGAACAACCACATTTCACTTACCCTTTCAGTCAATCACCTAAGATTTTGGCAACTCTTTCATGGCTTCTTCAAACTCAGAGAAACTAAATGACACATGAGCTAAAAGCAGCAGAAAAAAGTATTGATGAATTTCCTTCCTCAGTCACAGCACAGCCACTGGATCCTGTGGCTCAGTGTGTTCAGGGTTAGATTTTGCTTATGAATGCTCCTCCACTCTCTCCCACCTCATTTCCCTTCCATGTAACCAAATCCACCCAGCAACTGGAGGCCCAAACAATCTTGTTAACTTAAAAGTTTTCCTGCAGATTTATTGACCCAGTAGAGTTAAACAGAGTAAGTGTTGATCAACACCTCACAGGTATTTCTTTAATTATTGGACTGGCATCTCTGGGGCCTAATAAAAATTTGCAGTGAGAGTTAGTAATAAAGTGACTATTATATTTATTTATTTGTGCGGGAGGAAGCATTTTAGTTTTTCTAAAAGAAACCTCTACTTCTTCCCATAAATTGTAGCTGTAGCCTTGATAACACCATAGCTGAACAATAAGGTCTCCAGGGCTGCTCACTGAAAGAGATTAAACTATAATTAAACTGCGCTATGAATAAAGGAGAGTTGGGGGGAAAAAAAGAAAGAAAAAAACTGTGGTTTTCATGAAGCAGAAAAGAAGTACATTGACTGGTGTTTACAGCCCAGAAACTTTTTTCCCTTCTTGACTACAAAACAGTCTTATTTTTAGCCAGCCAAGGTTTTGCAAGAATACCGTATCAGTCCCACAGTTCTGTGCTTTGAAATAATTGCACCAAGCTGCTCCCAAATCAGCAGTAACTGACTACATGGCGGGAGGGAAGCATTGCTCAAATGCACAGTGCTGATGAAATTTGCCATAACACTATGAATTATGTTGGCTGCTTTTGTGAGGTTCCACATAATGGGAAAAAAGAAGTTAACTAGATCTTAATTGAATGTACAGCTACATAATATCCTTTTGTTTAGGCTCAAAAATGGATTTTTTTAAACCTCCTTATCAGCGCAGCTATTAAATATTGTGGCTCTCCAGCTATCAGTCTCCGATCAGCACAGTTAGTGCATTTTACCTTCCAAGGAAGTGCACTTTGAGCCAGCTGGAGCACGAGAAATGGAGGAGCTGGAGAAAGTCATAATTGAAACAGGCGACTGCACAGTACAGACAGGAAATAAAAGGAAGACTGGCCCTCCAACGGATTAAATTAGATGTTTCAGATTCAGACAGTATCAGGAAAAAGACTTATGTGAGAGGGGGGAAAGGTAACAGTAAGTTCATTCAGTTGAGCCCCCTCCTCCTCACACTACACATGTTTTCACTGGAATCTCACTGTGCTGCCTTGACACTGCTGCCAAACAACAGTGAACAGGTCCCTGCCTTAATGTCACACTATCCTCTCCCTCCTGCCTGCCCTCTCCTTCTTAAAGGCCTTTCGTATTTTATTTCCATAAATTAGGCGTGAAATTATGTTGGGCTGAGGATACATGATTTCAGCTGTTTTATAGTTAGAAAAGAAAATCTTTTAGACCTAAAGCAAAAACATTTTTTAAATATACTTCCTGCCTATTAGTTTGAGATATGCCTATTATAGATAATGCATGCTTTGTAAGAACTTTCTTCTTTCCTTTTGATCTCATGGAATTCTGTCTTGTCCTTCAGTTCAGATAATATTCACTTAGTACCAACTATATGCAAGATCTAAGACTAAATAGAATCTGCATATTTGTATACTGAATGCAACAGTGTTAATTTATGTGCAGTTCACATTCCTAAGTGAAGACTTGTGTTTCAAAGATCTTTACACAGCAGATTTTATTTTGCATTGGATTCAGCTACTGAAACTTGTTCAACATTTTCTTGTTCCTTTTTCCTTGTGTGGTTCTGCATCTCTGTTTTCCTATTTAAGCAAATACAGTCTCTATTTAACAAAATTTGCTCTAAATGTCCAATTCCAACTTTGTTGCTGGAAGTGGCCAGCTTTTTAAGGTCAGTGCACATATCAGCATTATAGGACTTAGTGTAAGGGAGGGCAGGTAGCAGTAGACAAGGACCTTGTTCTGAGATGAATATGAACGTGTGGATGGATATGAAATGAATGTAGAATTCAATAAGGTCAGAAATCTCATCTTTCTTCATTGTCTCCTCACTCCAGAAAGTAGATGAAATTTTGCTGTGAAGATAGAGGACTCTTCTTCTCTACCGTCTGTAACTTTCTGAGAGCACATACTACAATATTATTGGAGCGTGGCACTTCTGCATGGGCCTGCCACGGAGACAGGCTTCCTTTGCTCAGGTGTGATGACTGTTTAGCTTCTTGAAATGAGCCCTGAGAAAATTCCCATGCAGATATCTGCTTCATTTGCCCTGTCTGCTGATGAGAGTGAAGTGGGACTGGGACAGCATCATATGAGTAGGTTTTACATGGAAAAATATTGTGGGTTGCTTCCACTCCAGCTGGACAGCTTTATACAGCAATAAACCTTTATTGCTGCATTAAGTTCTATTCAAAGGGTATGAATCTCTGATACTCATGGTCCAACAAAACTGTTAGCAGTTATCTACTGAACAGCTACCAGGATCATCAACATGGACAACAGCAACAACAAAATGTATGGTACTGAGCTTTCTTCAGCAAGATAGCATTCTCGTTCTTCTGAACTTGCTTTTATAAACCTAACTGTCTTGCATTGCTACCTCACAAAGCATACTTCTCCGTTCTTGAAAAATAATTTCAACGTAAATTTCAAATAATGAGAGAGTTTTGCAGAGAATACTGGTTTCAGAAACTGTGAACATTGTTCTCACTACTGGCCAGTATTGAGCCATTCCCGGGAGCACACAAAAGCAGATTGTGTCTTCCAAGTGTCACTTTTAGGAGCAAGGGTGGAGCAGCAACTGCCGGCTGCTGAGAGCTATCACCTCTGAGTTCTAAGCCCAGACATGCACTTGAGGATTTGCAATCCCCAGAGCTCTCTTCCTCTGTTCTTCCCAAGAGTTGCCTCTAATAACAGGATGTCCGTTGGTGGAGCTAGGTCCTTGGATGCCCACATTTGTGACTACATTCAGATTCAGAAATACTTCTATTTATTTCATTGCTGTCAAGTTATTGTGTCTGTTTACCCCTCCAGAAGAGCTGATTTCAATGCAATACACTGAAGAAATTAATGATAGTAAAAATCCGCAGAATTTTGTGCCATTTTCTTATAAACGGCGCTTCTTTGGGTCTCACAATACCTCTCCTGACAAAAGCTGCTATTATTTTCCACCTTTACAGATGAGGAAACTGAGTCTCAAGGACTTTGGCAAAGGACCAGTGTTGCGGTCTGCATTGTGAACACAAACCTGTGGTTGCTGGAATTCACACCCAGGCTCCTCAGAACCAAAAGACTCATTATTTCTAGATATCCCATTACTTAAATTGGACACCTTTACTTTTATGATAAAGACCTTAACATTATTCATGGTTTCCAAAAACAAACACTGAATGAGAGGAAAGGAGAGGGTGTAGGCTGCTCCAAGAAGCTGACTTCATGATCATTCTCCTGATTTTCTCTCTTCTAGAACTAGCCTGGGGAATCTCATCAAAGTGTAACTTTTATTTTTAAAAACAAATGGAGGGATGCATGACCTAGCAGAATCCATGAAGAATTTGTAGACCTGAATTCATCTCCAGCCCATGTAAATATAAGGATGCAGCAGTGTTTCTTTCTATTCAGAGAGGGTGCCCTCTAATCAGCACAAGTAGGCATAGAGTGCTTGAAGGTGGTTTGGTAGTTCTCATCTTGATCTTTCCTCATGCCTGTCAGTTATGGTAATTAATAGTTATTAGTGCATAGAATGTGCATTTCTCCAGAACCATCTTTCTAGAGTCTTTTCTCTGAATCTAATCCCCTTCTTCCTTATATCTTACCAGTTCACCTTCATGTCCTTAACCTCCTAGGGTCTTAGGGTCAGTAAAATGGCTAAGCAGGTATAAGTATCTGCCCCTAAGCCTGAAGACCCAAGTTCTATCCCCAGAAACCACGTGGTAGAAGGAGATAAATAAATCCTTAAGTTATCCTCTGACCACCCACTACACATGTGCTATATATATGCCAGGTGTGTGCGCATAAACATACACATATCCATAAAATAAATAAAAATGAAAGTATGGCTTGATCATAATTTTCCTACCATGTTGGTTTGGATGAGAATGTCCCCTATTGTCTCCTATGTTTGAATATTTGGTCCCCAGTTTGTAAAGTTATATAGAAAGGATTAGGAGGTAAGGCCTTGGAGGAGGTGTGTCACAGGGAACAGGCTTTGAGGTTTCAAAAGATACATGAAACACTGAAAAGTTGAACTGGTGCCTAGCTAGAAGCTTCACCTCTATTGAGTATTATTCATGGTGCTGGAAAGTATTCACTCACTGCCAGGGGGAAAAGTAATCTTCTCTATCACTCAACTATAAGCCTTGCAAGATATACTGGTACAATAGTGGCACAAATGTTGTGGGAGTAACCAACCACTTTTTAAAACTGAATTATATGAAACTCATACCAGACCCTGCTAAAGTGACCAAGAATCTGAGACTAGATTGGTCATGGGCCTATGGGAAAACCTCATTTATTATTTTGCTGAAGAAACATAGCAACAAGATGATGTCTAATGACATACTGCTGTACCCATAGATCAGTGCCTTGCCTAGTTCACATCAGAGAAGCTTCTTCTTGTAGTAGATGGAAAGTGACACTAATACCCACAAATGGACAATATATGGTAAGAGACTTTGGAACACTCAGTCATAAATGGAATGTCTTCATCCAACCCCTCTCCCTTACATAGGGACCTATGTGAAAGAGAAGGTGGAAAGACTGTAAAGGCAAAAGATACTGGATAACTCCAAGGATAGTCTCATCCAGACACAACAGGACTGGTGTACATATGAATTCACAGAGACTGTGTAGCATGCACAAGACCTGTACAGGTTCAAGCCGGTTAGGTTGTAGCACTGGGAGGGGTAGTGGCCATAGGGTGGTACCTATAACCAAGAAGTTTTTTGCAATCGATTACCTTTGGCAAAGGGGAAGTCAGTTTTCTACAGTGGAGCATCATTGGTTATATCATCAACACTCCAAGACAGGCCCATGCCCAAAAATTAATTAAAACAATTAACTAATTGTTTTGTTGCCAACACAAAACAAACTCCATGTTATTTTGTGAATTTTTTGTTTCACTTGTTTTGATTTATTGTGGCACATTTTTATCTTAATGTCTTTTACTTATTTTGATTTTCATTTTCATGGGGTTTTGTTGTTTTTTGTTTTTGAGAGAGAGCAAGAACATAGGGAGGGGGAGAGGATCTGGGAAAAGTTTAGAGAGGGATGAAAGCAATCAAAATACATTGCATGATCAAAACTTAATCAGGAAAATAATAATAATACAGAAAAACTCACACTATCCCCAATATGCTGTCTCTGCCTTCTTCTTTTGGGTCAAGATGTGAGTGCTGCTCAAGCCACCCTGCCTTCACTGTGATATCATAGACTCAATCCTATAGAACCATAAGCCAATTTAAACTCTTTCATAAGTTTCCTTGGTCAAGGTGTTTTATCATAGAAAAATAATCAATATCTACTTTTAAAAAATGTTCCTGGGATAGTGAGATGGCTTAGCAGATAAAGACAGTGCTATCAAGCCTAATGGCCTGAGTTCAATCCCTGGGACCCACATAGTGGAATGAGAGAACTGAGTCCCGTAAGTTATCCTCTGACTTCCATAAACATGCTGTGGCATGTACAGATACATACATACATACAATAAATAAAGAAAATATGTAAATAGCTGTTTTTTAATATTCTGATCAGAGTTATCACAATTTCAAGGCAAAATCAGATCTTGGTTAACTGACTTAAATGCCTTAAGGTTGAGACCTCAATAATGTGCCTCACTTTCTTCTAAAGCACTTCATGCTAAAGCTTATGTCTTCATAGCTGTTCTCAGCCAGCTCTATATCTAGGCATTCACATTTATCCTTAGGGATTGAGTTCATACTAAGTCCAAGATTTTAAAGAAAATCTGTTTTTCAGCACATGTACATCAAAAGGGCAGCATCCTGGTCATGACTATCCATCTTCCTGCCTGCCTTCTATCACAGGTCTTTGCTAGAGAGCACTTCTAGTCACTTCTCTAGCTCTTCTTTGTCCTGCAAGGTATCCTGGGGGTTGACAGGAATCAAAGTTTAGGGATTTTAATTTAGAAATTGGTAGTGGCCACTGAATGTGTCTGGTTGGTCATGGAGTGTTACGAGCCTGAATACTGTATGTATGACAGAAGTAAGTAGGGCCTTTCTAAGTGGGTTCTGCTTATTGCCTGGCAAAACTCATTTGGCTGCACCCTTAAGAAGCATATTTTTTGAAGCAAGCAAAGTGCAGGTTTGTGTTTCTATAGCCTGTAGTTCACCCTCAAAGTATGAGTGTCAATAAAACTGCTGCTTACTCCGAGAGGGCATCAACTGCCAAAAATGGGGATGAGGGACTCCGATTGCAAAGAATGTGTTAGCAAACAGAACTTTAGAATGCCCTCCCCTGTTTGGCGTTTACAGGACATTCATCTGGAGGATCCCAAATTCATAACACACTCAAAGAAAGGGAGTATTAGATGTTTAGAGCTGCTAGAGGAGAGGGATATTTCCTACTTCTTATAAGAGTCCTGTACACTCCTCACTATATTTCAGCCCTAGTATAGCCAGGTACTCTCACAAAGGCCAGAGGCCTACACAGGATTTCTGCTTCGGCAGACTTGGCATCTTGTACATGAACAAGGAGCAAAAAATATTGCCTCTGTACTTCTTTTAAAATTTGGTTGCTTTTATAATTCTATCACTTACCATGTAAAAGTGAGTTTTTCCATGGAGCTTTTATAGGCCTAAAGCCTTTCCCTAAAGACAGAAGGATGTGTGGGGTGTGTGTGTGTGTGTGTGTGTGTGTGTGATCAATTAGAAATAATAAACAAAATAAAATAAAACAGTAAGTCAAATTTAGGCAAGGCTGAACTCCCTCACTATGTAATAACAGTTTTTGAAGTTTCTGGAACTACAGAAAGAATGTTTGTCTGACAGTAATACAGACAGAGTGGAACCAGAGCTGAAATGTGGCAGCATGGTCTTCTTTAGCTACTTTGTTCAGAAGTTGCCTGATTCCAAAAGGACTTATGAATGTGTAAAACCAGGAAATAACTGTGACATTCCTAGCATTAGAACCAGAAAAATGAGTTACGAGACAAAATTCAAACAGAAAACCCCAGTGCCCTGACACCAGAATGTAAAATCTCTGGCCCGCTAGCAAATCTGTCCTGGTGTGTGCTAGGGCATGGTCTTCTAATCATGTAGAAGTCCTCACTGTAGCCTTACCTGGTGTTCTTTGGAGTCATTGTTCTTTAGAGCATAAACATGGGAACCAGACTTCCCAGGTACAGATACTGACTGCAATTTCCAAGCTGTGAAATGCCAGGTAGGTCTGAGTTCTTTGTGCTTCTGTTTTCTGCATCTGTAAAGTGAGATATTACTTATTTCACAGGACCCTTAGTAGGGAGTAACACAGTAACATATGTGAACTGCTGAATCTAAGAGTGTTTAGAGTATTAGTGACCAGATGAAGAGGATAATGATTGTACAGACTTACTTGCCATTGTGTTTGTACCAGACAGATTAGGATATCCCAAGAAGAGGCTCCAGAAGAAAGTCAGAATAAGCAGAGTCAAGCCTATGATGGTGTCTGGCCTAAACGCAGGAGGGCATTCCTGATCCTTTTCCCCATGGTGAATTCCCAGGACTTTCCTTGTGTAGCTGTAAACATTAGTCATAATCCTCTGCTGTACATAGACTCACACCATCCTTCCTACATTCTTAAGCAATTTGAATAAACACTTCTCATCAGAAGCAAGAAAACTGTTTCTGACATGTTATTAGTGAAAGGTTGAAAAATCCCAATGAGCATATCAAATAAACTATAGTTAGAGGGAACAAATCTGAGGAAGTGCTGAGGAAGGGAAACCTGGCTTTCTGCTTCCAAGTTTCCTGGTTCTAAAACAAAGGCAGCTTTTTGGATGAAAAATACATCAAATTAATGTTATATGTTAGATATTTTAATTGAAATAATATGGTAATCAATTAATTATTATGTTGCCATGGAGCAAATATATTCAGGAATTTAATATTTCACAATTGAAATAAATTTGAGGGGCTGTGTTATCCCAAGGCAAATTTCCAAGAGAGCATCAACTGTGAAACCCTAAAATGGCTTGATTGCTAAGAGCATTTGGGGAAGTGGTGGGATGTGTCTCAGTGATTGATCACTTGCCCAGCATGCATGCCTGGTCTAATATCCACCCTACCCCTAAATAAAAGAAAATGGTAATTCATAGAATTCCAGATGCATATGTCCTTGTTTATTTAAAAGTTCTGTGTCACTTCAGCTTGTATAGCACAAGGTTTGTCTCAGTGAAGTAACTGAGTAGTCATCAGCAGAGTAGTTAAAAATGATCGAGCACAATTGGGATTGTATCTGTTTATCTGTGGATGTTTCCATGAGTTTATCACCCACTGTGTGGGTACAGCATGGAAAAGTGGCTGGTAAGCACTTTCCTTATTGAATTTGCTCTACTGTGAAAAACATGTGCTTTTCTTCCTGCCTACCTGCCTGCTTACTTCGGTTTTTATTGTTTGTTTGTTTTGTTTTTTAATATAAGACAGTCTCTTTGCATAGTCATGACAGGCATGGAGCCTCAAAACCCAGAGAGATCCACCTGCCTTTGCCTTTAAAGTAGCAAAATTAAAGGTATGGGCCACCATGCCCTTCTTTAGAGACTAATGTCACCATTTTCTTTCCATTTGAAGCTAAACTAGTCTAAAGCCTAAAAAGCCCTTCCTGTCATTTCATCTCCTACCATCTTTTGGGAACTCATCTAGACTCAGGTACATCATGCTTTTATCTAAGTAAAGATATCATTTCATTTTGGGATACCAAGCTGTCAAACATTTTTGCTTTTAAGTTGGGCATTTTAGAGAAGCTCTGAGAGGTGAGATGTGCTAGCAGAGAGTTTCTATGGATATGGAGTTTATAAGGAATACTACACAAAATAAGAAATCTAAAATTCTAGGTAGAACGTGGAGGAAACTGATTGCATTTACACCATTTTAAAGTGAGAAGCGTCTCTGCACAGAGGGCAGCCCCAACATTTTCTAGGATGGCTCAAGAACATACAGATGTCCTAGAGTTGATACCATTCACAACTTCATAAATAGCTTAAGCCTAAGTCAGATTTCATCTCATGAACTTATGTCAAAAAAGTGTTTTTATCTTCCCATTCTGGTTCACATTTGACTAAAAGGGAATTTATGAGTTTACCTGAATTTCTTAAAACTGTTCTGAAGTCAGCTAGAACTCTTACACTTAAGTTTACCCGTATCTGTGTCCCTTGAATTGTCTCGTGTTTCCTCAAACCGTCTTGAAAATACATCATTTTATCAAGATTTTTAAGACTAGTATAGATCATAGGATACTTGAGAATTCCCAGGAAATTTGCTACAGTGCTCTCAAAAGGACCTTGGGAAGTCACAAGGATACACATGAACAGAATGAAGAAAGGCCTGAAGACTAAAGATATGAGGACTCTAGAAAATGACCAGGACCGAAAGCATTTTATAAGAATTCCCTGAGAGATTGGAGTGTCCTGATCCACAACTGAAAACCTTGAACTTGGGTAGAGGCAGGAGAATAAGGAGTTGAGGGTCATCTTCACTACATAAGGAGTTCAAGGCTACATGAGTGCATTGCTACATGAGAGAACATGTCTCAAAAACAAACTACTACTACTAATAAATCAAAAAGGGCTGGACAAACAGCTTATTGGGTAAAGACATTTGCTAGGCAAGTTTTTTGACCTAAGTTTGTTCTCAAAAACTCACATAAATATCAAAGAAGAGAACTGATTCCCACAATTGCCTTCTCACCTCCATACATGCCCTGTGCCACATGCATGCCCACCTACACATCACTCATAAACATATAATAATAAATACAATTTAAGATAATTTAAATCACAAAAATTTAGGAAAGAAATGGAAAATATTAGTGATTCAAACTATCATTGTTATTGATTGAATTGTATTTTCCCCCCAAATTCATGTAATAAAGCCTTAATATTTAGTTAAAAACTAAATATTATGAATAAATATTATCTTATTAATAAATATTATGAATCTTGAGATAATAGTAGCTAGGGAATACTCAATGAAGTGAATGAACACAGATTTCTTAGCTAATAACATTACTGTGAAATTCACCATTAGAAACAGAAAAAATTTTAATATCCAAAAAATGATCAAGAGCAAATATAGCATTGTATTACTGACTGAGAAGCCAGTAAAACAAAATCATCTAAATTTTGGCAATGATTTTTAATCTGAAATTTTAAACTGATATTTGCAAATAGAAATTATTTTAAAGTGATAAACTTCATTATACTTTTCTGAAAAAGCTACTCAAGAATATACAACACTATACAAGGGAATAATACCAGTTAAAAAAAATGAAGGTATAATAACCAGGAATAACTGAGATAACTCAAAGAGAAGGAAACTCCTAGAATGGCGTTAAAGAGTATTCCAAAAAGACAAAAGCTTCAGGCATGGCTCAAAAACTCAGTATTAAAAGTAAAGGATTTGATATCTCCAAGAGATTAAAAATAATAATAAAATTATTCTCTGATGGGTTTAAGGACATAGAAGATTATGCAGAAATGTGTTTTATAGCAAATTAGAAGATATGAGGAAACTGATGTAGAGGAAAACTAAAATAAAAAAAATCCCTACCATTCAAAGAGTAATGGAAATAGGAATATGTTTTTTAAATGAAAGAGAAACACCATGATATGCTATGTGATTTGGGAGTAAGCAATACTTAGAAATTAAAAATGGCTACTCTGAATATAGACTTAACAAAAACTTGAGAATAAGATAGAAGTGCATTTTAAGGGGAGGGGTGTATGTGTGTGCTAAAAAAATCTTAATAGTCCACTAGGAAGATAATAATCAGTATATAAATAAATTGATCAGGACAAATAGAGTAGATATATCATTTAGCAAAATTATGTTACAGGGGGACTCTTGGAAGTTCTACAGGTAAAAGAAACAAAGAAAAGGAGATCTCTGGCTTTTTATTAAGGCTTAGCACTGTTAACTTTTATAATATGTACATATAATATTTTAGTTAGGTTAAAAATTAATTTTAAAATAAATATGACTAGATTATGATAGCAAATGCTATCTTACAAAATGTATTATAATTATAAACTTAGTTAATACAATATAGTAACATAGACAACAGAAAAGAAACAAGTTCAGCCTTCACCTTTACTAAACCACTAAAATGTACATTTTATTCTAGAAAGAATTAATCTATTTTATTAAAAGAAGGAAGGGCATTGACTTCTCATTACTGCTGTAATTAATTACCATAAACTTAGTGATTCAAACTATCATTGTTATTGATTGAATTGTATTTCCCCCCCAAATTCATGTAATAAAGCCTTAACTCCCGGTCAAACAGCATTTGGAAATGGATCCTTTAGATAGTACCTTTAAATGAGTTCATGAAGGTGGGAGCCTACACAAGATCAGTGACCTTGTCAGAAGCCTTCAGAGACATTCAAAGACATACTGTAAGAGGACACAAAAAAGGATATTTACCAAGGAGAGGGCTTTTACTGGAACTCTCTAGTAGCTAACCATGTGATCTTGAAATGTTAGCCTGATAAAGCGGTGAAAAACTAACTTTTTGATATCTTTTACTGAGCTGTGCAATGTAAGCTATTTTGTTTGGGCAACCCAAGCAGGCTAAGAGAAACACAGAGCTTAGGGGTATGTAATGTAGTACATGCCTAGCCTGTGACATCCAGGTACTGGGTATGACCCATAATGCCACCAGAATCCCCTCCCACCCCTACAAACATTCAGCTTGTAGTTCTGAAAGTTCGAAGTTCACATTGATCTCACAAGCTTACTCCAAGATCTATAGCAGAGCTGGATACACTCTGAGGTTCTAGAGGAGACTGTTCCCTTGTTTGTTTGTTGTTTTTTTTTTCCAGCATTATTCACAGTATATCCTTCACCCTCTGCTTCAGTCATTCTTTTGCCTTTTCTGCCCTGCTGACCCTGGCAAGCTTCTTACAGCTCCAGCTCCAGATAACATTGGGCTTTCCAAGAAAACTAGGATCATCTCTCCTGCTTAAAATCCTTCCTCACTTCTGCAAATCCCTTTTAGTCATGTGAAATAACATTCCCACTACTTTGAGGATTAAAGTGCAGAGCATTTGAGGGGCCATGTTCATCCTGCCACAGAGGTGAATTGGGGGTAGCAGCAGGACCTCTGCCTAGGATTGTTGTTCATGAATTGAAAATTCATTTAAAACCACACACACAGTCCTTGTTACCTGTAAACACACATGAAAACTCAGATTTAATTGTAGTCAGACTTTCTTTTTCTTGGGACCACCAGCCCCCAAATAATGACATGGAGACTTATTATGAAATCTTGGCCTTTTTTAGGCTTGTTTCCAAATAGCCCTTTTAACTTAAATTAACCTTTTTCTATTAGTCTATGTTCTGTCATATGGCTTTTTTGGCTTTTTACCTCTCCTCTCTTCTGTGTGTCTGACTCTCTTCATGTCTGTCTGGTGTTGTTCCCTTGCCTCTGATTCATCTCCAGTTCCTCTCTCTCCCTGAAAGTCCCATCTAATCTCTCCTGCCTAGCTATTGGCCATTAAGGTCTTTATTAAACCAACCAGAAGGCACCTTTCACACAATGTGATCAAATATCCTACAACTTTAATTTTGATTATAACTACTATTAAAAACTTTTACACTTTGGAAAATTTGGAAATTTCATAGAGAATATGACTTCCAAAATTGTCTCCTTTCAAACAGGTAGACAAGCCAGTATTTTGTTGTTGTTGGGTTTTTGGGGGTTTATTTTTTTGTTTTTTTGTTTTTTTTTTTTTACTTTGTCAGCCTGGTTCAGACTTGGGGAGTCTGATGCCAAGCAGTTTATTACCAACAAATTTAAACACATTGTAATTTGGGAAAAAAATTTCAAGGTTTAATGCCATCCTAGATGCACAAGGAAGTGTAATTACAGCAAAACTTAACTCAGGGTACCTGTCATTTCTTCCAAGAAGATGGTTTCTAGAGATAGGCTATCTGTACTAGCTTAAGGGCCTAAGGAAAGGTCTGACCAGGTCTAGGTCATACAGATAACGCAGAGGTCATTTGGGCTATTAACCACCTCTGGTCCTGGTGTGGGAGCTTGGGAGAGCCTCTGGCTATACAGATAATGTAAGGGTAATTTAGACTATTAGGTATCTCCATTCCTGCTTGAGAGAGCTTGGGGGAGCCCCTGGCTGTAAGGGTCGTTTAGATTACTAGCCACTTCCTTTAGATTACTAGGCACTTCCTGTCCTGGTTGTAGGAGCTTGATATGGCCTGGCCCAGCAGATAATACAAATCACCAGGCTCTTACTCACTTCCAAATCTCAGCTTTCTGGATGGAAGAACAGGTTTTTCATCTCTTCCATTGGAAGGGCAATCCTGAGTGTTGAACATTTCTGGTCTCCCTGGAAAGTGAGTGCCAGGACGTTCATGTTGTACTCCCAACACCCAGCTCTCTTCCTCCCACAGTGAATGCATTGGCTTGCTTCTAGACTATTAATAGAGTTTAAGTTCTAAAGCCA
Source organism: Bramus lutescens (assembly GCA_001685075.1). Taxonomy (NCBI): domain Eukaryota; kingdom Metazoa; phylum Chordata; class Mammalia; order Rodentia; family Cricetidae; genus Bramus; species Bramus lutescens. Next base: position 124,004 of record LOEQ01002180.1, on the reverse strand, counting down.
AACAACTAAGTATGAAAGCCAACTCTATCATTGTTCTGCATTGGCCCTGCATGGGTTTCTTAACCTTCATACATCTCTCTTTGCTAGTTTATATAAAAAAGAACTTGAGTGCCCATAAAGCTGGGGGTTATTGTCAGTTCATGCCCCAAATACTGACATATTGGAAGCTTTCTTGAAAATGGCAAAACTCTGTCTCAAAAATGAGTTGTTGTCATCATCATCATCATCGTCATTTGGCCTCTTTCCTAGTTCCTTTGACAGAGAGTAAGTAACTACTTGGAATTTCTTGAATAATCTTTTTCAATTCATGGTGGGAGCTTGGTAATTTTTGGACCAAGACTGGTTTTTCTGAAAAGACCAACTGTGTCCCTACCTATTTGGAATACCTAGCAACATGGGGTCAGCCTCCACAGAACAGAGGAGCTGGCTATTGAATCCAACCTCATGGTCAGTGGTTCCAATGGCCATGACTAGAAAATGAGGCCCTAGTAAGAACTCTGACTAAGATGCTTAGTAGAATTTCTTTATGTCTTGATCACGCAGAGCCATGCAGACTGTGGCCTTGCTCCTCTCTAGTCCATGCTCTGTCTCCATGCCTTGTAAGTTTCCTCAGTGCCTACCCCTGCCTTTATTTTCCAAATCTTTCCTCATTGCCTTTTCTGACCTCTGTGTATCTTATATTACAACCTGACATCCAGATTGCTGAAAGAGAGGATACGCATCCTGTCAAGGTTAGACAAGAGTGAATCAAACCTCTGGCCCAGCTGCCCCAAGGCCACCTTCTCCTCCTCCTCTGTGCTGCCCCCCACCCAACCCCACTAGCCCAGCCTGAGGCACCAACAAATATCTGCATTTCAGTCCTCTATGCATATTCTGCTTTAAAACCATGGCAGCCACCAAGACCTTAGGAGAAGGGGTACCACAAGAAAGACATTTCAAGTAATATTCTCTTTTCTCTAGTCAAGCATTTTAACAGCTTTTGGATTCTAGGTCTAAATTCTTTCTTTGGTATCCAGGAAAATAACTTTACTCCCCCTACCCCCATAAGAATGCTCAGCTCTCTAGCTGTTCCTTTTTCATATATCTGTAGTTAGAGACTTTACATGTTAATTGTTCTGCAAAAAAAATCAAAACAATTAAGGTAAAAACAGGCAACTTAAAGCCAAATGACTATTTCAAAGCCTGTTTTCTGTTATTTTAAGTGAACTCTCTGCAGGCTGGTAGAGCACCAATGAGAAGGGGCCTCTCGTGCTCCACGATGGACTTATGGCATGGTTAGCAGCTAGGATTTACATGGAAGCCCATTAAATAAAACAGCAGTGGTGGCTCCCTCCTGCTGAGTACACTTGGAGGTACAGTACCTGAACGCTCTCAGTCCTCATTGGTCTTTGCTACTTTGTTTTATGCCTTTCCCATTTTTCTGTCTGTTCTTGACATTTTCTGACCTCACAGTACTTTTATTATTATTTTTATTGCTACTATAACAATGATAACTTAAGGGTCTGATTTATATGATAGCAACTTGGCCAGGGGGAGACTAAGGCATGCCCCCCAAAATGCAGTAAATGTTCAAATCTATTAGTCTTTTGTTTTTATTAAGTGGGAAACTTCCATTTTGTTTTGCCCAAGTGAGTGTGGAGAGTCATAAGTAACTGCAAGATTGTATTTGCTAGTGGATCCAACACTATGTGTGAGTGGTGGAGCAATGGGAAGACTGTAGTGTGTCAGTTCAAGCATCATAAACATCATAGTCAGTCAGCTCTCTGATTTCTTTCTGAGAAATCAATAGTCATTTTTTCCTTTGTTTTATTTTACAGTAGAATTATTTTTAAAACATTATAAATAATAAATGCACAAATTATTGACATATTGTCTTAATTATAATAATTCCACAATGTGATATCTCTTTTGGAATATGTCAGTCCTGCTGTCACAGTAGAAGCCAGTAGAAGGGTTTTTTGATCCCCTGCTGATCTTAGTCCATAGGAAGCACACTACTTAACTCAAACAGGCAGCAACCTCTTCCCAGAGATGTCAAGTTGACAATCAAGATTAGCCATCACAGGTTTTGCTTTCTATGATCCATACTCCTTTGGGCTGTTCCCTCAGAAGTATTTCCTGGTAATTATTTAGATCAGAATGGCATTGATCATTTCAAGTCTTTCTTCTCCCTCTCTTTTCCTGTTCATTGACTGAAAATGAAAGTCTCTGAGCCCCTAGATGTAGAAAGATTGACAGGTTAAAAGAGCCCTGACCTCTGAGTCAACACATGGAATATGTTTTTTAAATATCCAGCTGGGGATCTGAAAAGTTGGCCCAATACTTAGGCACTTGTTGCTCTTGAAGAGAACCTGGGTTCATTTCCTGGGACCTACATGATAGTTCACAGCCACCTGTATCTTCAGTCCCTGAGGGAATCAGAGAGTTTGTATTGATCTTCGTAGGCACCACACATGCATATGGTGCACAGACATGCATATAGGCAAAAAAAAGCTTTATGCATGAATCATAAAATAATTAAAAATATGTGTGTCTCCAGCTGAACCAAGAGCAAGAACAGAGAGGGCATGCGTTTTGGTGGGACTGCCTTTAAGTTCCAGCGCTGTAATCACAGCCAGCTTTCACTGTTGTACACTTAAAATAAGGCCAATCTGGTGACATGTAATTGTAAAATATACATTGGATTGTATTTCATACAAAAATAAATAAGCAAAATATCTCATAATTATATGAACTACAAAAATTGAAACTATTTTAGACATATTTTGTTAAAAACATTAAAGTCATGTCACTCCTTTCTTTTTTTAATGTGGCAACTAATGTCACTTATATAGGTAACTGCATCTATGGTATACAGGGCCATAATAAAGCAGAGATTTCAGGGTTCCTCTATTATAGCAGAATATAATCTTAGCAAATGAATTGGTTCACTGTTGTGTGGTCTCACTGACCAATTCTTCTGGAGCATGACTTCTTAAGCTTTTTTTATTGTTACTCTTTCTTGCCCAAGGAACTTATTTATGGCTCCCAGTATATAGGAATATAAAATAGGTACACAATTCAGACATTGGTATTAATTCATAAAGAAATTAATTTTTAAATAATTTCCTGTTATAAATTTAATTTTACTGTATATTAAAGATCAAATCAAATTTGAATATTATTGAGACAGATATGATACATATCTTACATAAAGAATTAAATCTTGCCAGAATATTTGACACTATAGGACACAGCATCTTCAGTGCTTTTCAGAATTATCAGTATTCTGATTTTATAATAGTACTAAAAGTACCACTTCCTGTAAAGATATAATATAGAATTCCAAAAGTATGTGTGAGAGCATTTCAGAAATTATTTGAAACTTTGACCTTTTCCATAGCCAAAATTTATTTAACTACTTTTTGTGAAATCACAAAATAATTCAAACATTCTAACAATAAAATCTAAAGAAGTACTGACTTTAGACTTGCACTCTGAAGAATGAGAATAAGAAAATAATGCAAATCTCTATCTTTCCATAAGTCATTTTGTCATTCCACACAATGCCAAGGAACACTTCCTGAAACACCTCAGCTCAGATTTGTACTTTCTCTAGAAACAGAATGGTTGGATCTGTAATAGCGTCCAATTGTATGTAACTTATGATCCATATGATAAAACTGTTTTTTCTTGCTAAACGTCAGCATTTTTCTTAGCCCACTAACTATATAGTTCTGGGTTTCTTTGTTTTTAATTTCATGCTCAAGATTTATTAAGAGTATAAATAAAAACATAATTCAGTCTTATTTTTCAATTTTAAACCATCTGGATTTGCTGTAGCCAAACAAGGAACTTTGTGAATTATTTCCTTCATCCTGCTTGTCTAATATAGCTTCCCTGCTAGGAAACAATGGACTGATGTTTCAGGGCTTAGAGATTTCACTACAGCTTTATCTAGCACATTTTTATTTCTATCCTTGCCCTATTAGACTGCAGAGTCACACTCTGTGCTTTTTTTTTAAGAGATAAATTATAATATAGATTATTTTCATACCAAACATGCTCTAGAAACCTTTTCTCTTAGTGCTTTCTGTGCAGTAATGTTCAAGGGAGATTGCAGTTTAAATTTGTTTTGGTTCAATGTTGACATCCACAAAGATGTGTTTGTGGTAAATCAAAGAATAAAATGAGTCTGTGTTACATGAAGTGCAAAGAAAACCCAGCTGACCTGTGTCTGTCTTAGTCAAGTTTCTCATCCAAAAGAGGCCTGAGCCTAATTCTATGGAAACATTTAGTAGTTTTATTCTGGGTTCTCTAGAAGAGGTGACACAGGGTACAAGTCTCAGAACAGAGCCTTGTGTACAAGAGTTCCTCTTCAGCAATCTACCTCCTGAGAAACCTTTCATTTTTTGAATTGTTTAAGGCATCTCTGCTAAGGCAGCCCTACAGCCCTTTTGTCTGTTCAGACAATGGTCTCTCCTTTGCTTTCAACACCAGATAGACCTAAGAGCAGAAGCCATGTACCATCTTGGCCATGGCAAGAAAGGGATTGTGAGCATGTACAGATATACTGTCAAATGTCATGCTTAGAAATTTCCTTTTTAAATGGATAATTATACTAAGCCCACCAATAGCATACAAAGTGTACCATTTAGCAGCTGGTAGTAGAACATTTCCCTGTGAGAAGTAAGGACCTGGGTTTGGATTTGGTCCATAGCACTACCAAAACCAAAAGGAAAGAAACAAGAAGGAAATCTGCCTTTAATTACAACAGATTTAATTTACCGCTGTCTTATGGTTGTTAGGGTTTTGGTCTTAGTTTTTTTGTTTGTTTGGTTGGCTTGGTTTAGTTTTCAGTTTTCAAGTCAGGGTTTCTCTGTGTGCCCCTAGCTGTACTAGAATTCCCTCTGTAGACCAGGCTAGCCTCCATCCCAGAGATCCACCTGCCTCTTGTCTTCCAAATGCTGGGATTAAAGGATATAAATCCTAACAGCCTACCCCATCATCAGAATTTAAGGACTGGAAAGGACAAGGCCTCATAATTTACCCAAACTAAGCTTAACATATTACATCTTTTTTTTGTCACAAATCAGCAAAAAGCCTGTGACCTTTTGCTGTGAGTCTGATCTCATTGGTATTATGGAATAAATTGCATTGTCAAATAGCCTGTACCCAGTATTTTTTCATTTTCTTTATGTTTTAAAATTGCCAGCTTTCTAAAGTTTTATTTTATTATATATATATAAGTATATATAAACTATTCATATATATATATATGAATGTTTTGCCTGAATGTGTGTTTGTGTACCACTTGTGTGCCTGTTGCCCATGGAAGACAGAAGAGGGCCTCAAATACCCTGAAACTGGAGTTAAAAATGCTTGTAAACTGCTGTGTGTGCTATGAGACAAACCTGAGTTCTCAGGAGGAGTAGCCAGTGCTCTTAACTGGGAGCCTGTCTGTTCAGCCCCCAGATGGCCAGCTTTTAAAATAGCTAAGTTGTATCTAGTCCAGCAGCATGGTCATTTTCTTTGTGAAACAGCTCTTTCCAAGGTATAGGGATAATAATAAGTATCTTATCACTGAAGTGTGCATGAAGGAGACAAAGCATTGCACCACCGTCAGAGAGCATGCCATCTCCTGGCACATACCTAGGTGTGTAGACAACTAAAACATCAGCGTTTTCAGCCCAGGCACCTCAGGAGAAAAGCCTCACACAGAAAAGATAAGTCTACTAATAAGCTGTTTAAAATCCATCTTCCCAGGCTCTTCCTCTTTGCTCTTTCTGGCAGAAGTGATAACACCTCTCATAGGCTTGCACTGAAGATAGTAAAATATCTTGTGGGTGGGACACATCAACCACAGTGTAGGAATTTTGTAAAAGTGTTTTTATCAGTATTCATTTTATTATGATCAATATTGCCATCTCACCCTTATTTATCCCTTCCTAATAATTTCTGGTATTTGCTTTTGTCAACATTTAGACTGAGCAAGCACTGAAATTCAGACATGAAACTTTAAGGCATTTCTGTCCAGAGTCTCATGGTGAAGACCTTTCATTCCCCCTGTGGGTGATGCAAAAATTGTGTTTGATGTGGTCCCATTTACTCTAAATGTGGATTTTTATTGGTCCTAGCCAATAAAAATCTAAATTTAGAATAATTGTTAGGACCAATAAAAGTCAGAAACTTAAAAGAAACTATTAGGAGATTAAGGTTCTGCGGGTTTTGGTGGCCTCTGAGATAGTAAATAAGTTTTCTATAAGGAAAAGTTAATCTTCACAAAGTTTGAGCTTCACTAAGAGCTGGGGAAAGAATTTCTTAGTATTCACCTAGGTTAGGTGTGGAGCCTTCTGTGCTTTGTTTTCTCTTAAACTACATGTTAATTGGGTCTTCGCTACAATTTTCTTTTGGACTAAGTTGGAGTGAGGAAGTTAATTAGAGAATCAGGACCAATTCTGTGTGTGGACTAAAGAAGTTGAGTTCTCTCCCCAACCCCTTGAAGTTTCAATAGAATTCCATTGAATTAATTTTACTCATAATAAAATCATTGGTGTTTCAAGGCTGCCTCAAGACTCAGATCCTCTTGATCCAAGCACAACAGCCTATTGCTGTGCAGTCTGTTGAACTTGGCAGCTAGACCCAGAGGCTGAGATTCATATTTGAAGTTAACCCATTACGCTGTGCTCATCAGTATTTCAGGACATCTGGGCTTCTCTGAAAATCAACTTTGGGGGGGAGGATTAGCTTGAAAGGATTGTGCCACTTTTAAATTGTTATTCCTACAATCTAAAGTTGTAAAAAGGCCCCAGGACCATTAAGAATATTCGAATCTGGTGACTCATCCTCCAGTACTAAGTTGAAAGGAAAGGAAGTTCTAACCAGCAGGGTTCATTCCTGAGGAGAATCACAGCAGGATGTTATTCCTTGACAATTCAGTAGGCTTATCCACCAAGTGATTTACAGGAGGGGACCAGGGGACATTATCCTAGGATAAAAGTTGGCCTGGAACAGTAGAAGGAGCCTGTCCTAGAGTTGACCTCTAGCCACAGCCCTGGATCTACCTGAGGTCAAGTAGACAATACCCTCTAGGGAATAGGTAGGAAGTAGGACAAAGTGAGCCTGGAGTACAAAACATGGCAGCTCTAACCAAGGCCTCAGTAACACAGCACCAGGAACCCACTGTAGAGAGAACAAATAACCAGAAAGGTTTACTAGCACCAACAGAGCCCACACTGAGCTTTGTCACTTGACCCAGAACCTGAGTCAGCACATGGCACTTCCGAGGGAGGCCATAAAACCAGAGTGCCAGGCAGAGCCAAAGACCCCCTGTTGGAGACCCACCTCTAATCCCAAAGCAGGAGATCACTTGCTTAACATTGGTTAACCAGGAGCCTTCTTTCTCTTGTTTTTGTTTGTTTGTTTTGATTTTTTTTTTTAAACAGGGTCTTACTACATAGTTCTGGCTGTACTGGAACTCACTATGTAAACCAGGCTGGCCTCAAACTTAGAAATCCACCTGTCTCTGCCTCCAGAGTGCTGGAATTGAAGGCCTGCACCACCAGCCTAACCAGAATGCTTTTTCTAACCAGTAGGTTTTTATGTTCCCTCTCTGCTTCCTGCCTCTTACAAGCCTGTTATTTTCCCGCTGTGGGCAGTGTTTGTCAGAGTGGGGATTTTACTATGCATATCAGTATTCATCTACCTGCAACTCACTTCCCACAGAAGTGCTCCAGTTAAGATGTAAAGGGAAAGAAGAATCTGGTTCTAGGTTTTTGTTGTTGTTTGCTTGTTTGTTTGTTTGGTTTGGTTTTAAGTTTGATTCCTTGATGTGAGAGTTTGAAACTCACACAAAACAAAAAACACATGAGTAAATTGGACTACATTAAATGTGTAGACCCCAGTAAACCTTCCTGACTATACATATAAAAGATGCCTCAGGTTTATCCAGGGTCTACAATTAAGTGACACTTTACCTGAGTGACATGGCAAGCCTTCTCTGGATCTGTCATCCTATCAATTGTCAGGCAAACATGCAACATACAGCTTGTGGAGGAGACAGTGAACTCTTCCATGTTGATATCAACATGTAGGCAGAGGGGAGGAGCAGTCTTCTGTTCTTGTTGCGCAGATAACACGAAGGCTCCATAGTAGGACTTTCCACTTCTCAGACTGGGGAACAAGGAGGAGATAGTCTCCCACTGACAATCAAAGCGATGGGTGTGATGAATAAGCCAAATATTGCTGGGAATCTCAAGGCAGAGGGGGCACCTCTCTGGCCCTTCAACTCACAAGCCCACAGGGATCCTGCCCAGGAGCCTCAACACCACCTCTGCCTCTTGGGCATGTTGATGGCCATAGCAGTTGTTGCCATTTATTGGATACACCCTGCATTTCCCATCATGCTAAACAGTATGATTTAATCCTAACAATAATCTGGGGCACTGTTGCCCACTTTCTACAGGTGAACAGACCAGCACACAGAGAAGTAAGTAGTTTGTCCAAATTCATACATGTCCAAATGATTAGAACGCATTATTTAGAAAATAGAGCTTGTATTCACATATAAAGTTAAAAAAAATCTTTCACGCCAGCAATAGGTCACAAATGGAAGAGTATATGAAACATAATTATTTTTTTGCCTGTGGCCCTATCCCCACCTATCCTAAAGATATGATTATTTCTCATGGGTGAAGAAGTGACTTACCAAATAAAAGCACTAGATGCTCTTCCAGAGCACCTGAATTCAATTTCCAGATCCCACATAGTGGCACACAGCCATATCTGCAGTTCCAGGTCACCAACACCCTCCTCTGGCCTTCACCCTTGGAGGGCACCAGAAACACAAGTGGTGCACAGACATGCATGTAGGAAAAATAAATATGTGTAGATAGATAAATAGATAATAGATAGACTGACACGCGCGCACACACACACACATTTCTTTCTTTTTGCCCCTGGCTTACAGGAATTGTTGGAGGGTTTTATGCTCATACTAAATTCAAACTTGAAGTCACAAGCCATAAGGTAGACTGGGGAAGGGTAATTTTTCCAGCAGCTTTGGTAACAGGCTGATGTTGTCTATTGATGCTCCAACTCCTCTACAGAGTTTCAAGCAATGAAAATCTAGAGAGTTAGTTTAATTAAATCTATGACCCTCAACAAATTAAAAAAGAAATTGAACTTGGATAGTTGTGTTTTCATTATATGTGTCTTAGAGGAAGATTTGTGAAGTTGCTCAACTTCAGCTTAGATGCTGTTCTTCTGGGGACAAGACAACAAAAGAACATTTTCTTGACATTTCCTGTCAAAGGCATTGCTTTTTACACAGATGTGTGCATGAGATGAGGGTGTCTGTAAAGGTCAGGTGTGTAGCAAGCTTTCTTGTTGGACAATCTTTGGACCACCAGCCTCCAAATAATGACCCAGAGATTTATTATTAATTATGAAAGCCTAGCCTTAGCTTAGGCTTTTCCCAAACTAACTCTTATTAATTAATCCATATTTTTTAATCTACATTCTGCCAAGTGGCTTAGTTACCTCTTCTTAGTGTAGCCGATCTGACTTGCTCCAAGTCTGCTGGCAAAATAGTGGGCCTAGATTTCTCCTCCTCCTCATCTCTCTCCCAGGAAATCCCACCTATCTCTCCTGTCTAGCTACTAGCCATTCAGCTCTTTATTCAACCAACCAGAGTGACACATCTTCACAGTGTAAATAAACAGTCTGCAGCACAGGTGCATCATCTCTCACTGGAAAGCTGCAGACTCAGTCAAGATATTTCCTACTTAAGTCATTTCTAGAAACTTCTCAAGTCACTCACAGTCTCAATTAACAAAAAGGTTATCTTTATCTGTGGTCAGTTTTGAATAGGAGCTAGAGAAAGAGGCCCTGCTGAATCTCAAGCTGTTAATTCCCCCAAGGGTGTGAACTCTCAGAGAGGTCATCTGGAAGCCACAAGGACACTTGCAACTCCACAAGCTCATTGATTGTCCTTATCAGGATGCAGTGCCACAGGACCGATTAAAAAGCTTAGGGCTTCAGGGCTCAGATAGAAGTTCTGGGGGCTTAGAGACCCTGAAGTTTCCCAGAAAGTAGCATCTTGAGTTTTAAATAGAAAACTTGTGGCATTACCACCAAGAGAAGTGTTAGAAAAGCTGACCCACAATCAGGTTGTGGGGACAGAGAGTGGCCTCCACTTCTGTTATCATCTGTAAACAGACTGAAGCTCTTTGCCCCTTAGATCCCATGAGCATCACTCCTCACTCCCCATCCCTTTAGGCCTGGTTCAGGGAACAGCCCTGGACACAGTGCCAGCTCTGTGAGGTGACTAGCAGGCCTTTGAAGGGCCAGAGGTCCAGCCTCTGACAATAAGAAACCAGAACTGGGAGGGCAGCAGGGTGTTGAGGTTGGAAAAACATTTATGGCTTTTTTCTTTAATAAGGGGAAAGGAAAGGAAAGGGAA
>LOEQ01002180.1:79428-96997 GCA_001685075.1 Bramus lutescens | reverse complement strand
GCTGTCCCAACCGCAGCCTGGGTACAGCCCTCAGTTTCATCGTGAGTAACCCATCAGCCAGCCTGCACTTCTGCAAAAGAATGGGCATTTTGTCTTTTCAGTCAGTACCAAACGACAAGATAATTATTATTAGGGAGGAGAAAAAAAATGAATTGAAACTACTTCCGATTCCTGCTTGTGAACACCTCACCTTTGGCAGCTAAGATAAATGGGAACAGCAAACAGTGTGTGTGACAACACAGAAAGAAAATGGTTAACTTGATAGAAACTACCTGTGTGTCTCAGCCGCTGCTGAAAGGCAGGCTTCCTTGGCCTTTCTTGAATTGATTTCCATTGTGTTACTTTTGGATTATGTCAAGATCTCAGAGCTCCGTCTTGGAGTTTTTGCATTCTTCTTACTAGCTTTCTGTTTCGCTTTTAAGGAAGTGAAGGTTTTAGTTTTATCTCTTTTAGTTTTTTTGTTTGTTTGTTTTTTCCTCTGGCATTTAATATCACCAGTTGTGAGGCAAAGAAATCACTGTATACTTGAGGGAAAAAAGTGGGAGGAAAACTGAATGTGTTAAAGATTCTTGCTTTTCATTACTAGTGAGATTTCCCAACTAGAGCGTCTCTGTTTTATTTTGCCTCCAGCCAACATCTGATGATCTGTAATAAAGCACTGTGCAAATACTTTCATATATTAAAAAGAACAATATTTTGACACTCATTGACACAAGCAAAAAAATACAACACTAAAACAGTGTTTAAGGAAACAATGAAGATACTGTTCGTTCATTCACATGAAATTAATGTTAAAAATTTATTAACAGAAAAGAGTACTCTTAGATCTTAGTCTTTAACATTTGCCTAGGCTACATTACTTATCGTGTTACATGGTTATAGATTTTTTTGGTTAACAATATTGAGCAATCATTGATTATGGTCAAACTTAAAATTTTAGTCACCAAAAATAAAAGTAGTAGCTTCCCATGATCTAATAAATTATAGATTTCTCTAAAGATTCCCTAAAAATATTTTTAGCCATAAAAAGTTTTAAAATATTTGAAACATATTTTGATAATTCTAATTTAATATAGGCTTATTTTTCTAGGTTTTCTTTAGTTATGTATGATTAAAATTTTTAAAGTCTCCTATGATCTTCTGTGTATGTTTTAATAATTGTGTTTGTAGAACAAACTTTTTATTTGTATTTTAAATAATGGAGAACAAAATGAGCTGTTTTGTTCTTTAGCTTTGTTTAATATGGATTTGTTCTTATTGAGGGGGCATATGTGTATGTATGTGTATGTGTATTGAATGATGGTAATTTCTCCTGTGTCACTGTACTCACACACAACTGTCATGATCAGTATTTTCTTAAATGTGGATGGCTTCCTTTTTTATCTGTGTTAATCAAAAACGTTGCAGAGCCAGCATCTAGGCATCTTTGTAACAGACATATGAGGAACACAAGCCAAACCAAAGCAGGTAGAGCAGTCTGACCATCCATAAGAAGGAGCTCATCTATTTATTATAGTGGGCATTTTCAAATTCAGCAGATAAAATTACAGAAAGAATTATCACAGCTATTCTATATAAGAATATTTTTAAGAGTACTAATAGAAGAGACTTTCAACTTGACAATGCGACTTTAGTAATTCGACTCTCTGAGGATACATATTTGAAGAGTTTCCATGAGTAAAATCAAATGGGACACTAGGTTCCCAGTTACTAAAATGGTGGTCAGCCTTGCTCACTATTGCAGTTATTGTTACACAAGAGCTGAAGGATGGTCACAGACACTAACACACTGGTAAGCAGCACCCCTGCTTTCATGTTGGCACCTTTTTCATGGCAGGATACACTTGGGTGGCCAGTAGGCACATGATGCTTCGCCACTGAATCCTCCATTTGCCTCTTAGAACAGATATAGGCTTGCAGGTCCATAACTCATGCTGGGCCTCTAGCTGTCTTCATCTGAGTTTGTTAGCACACAGACCAGAAACCAACTCAAATCAGAAAGAGAACTGTCATAGGAGCCTTGGGTATATGTCTCAGACTCAGAGAGTAAGACTTACTTTGCTAGTGCTTCTGTCCTCTGCTCTCATTCTCCATTCTGACTCCTCTACTCTTTTAAGTTGCCTCCTTTGTGCTGGGCATACTACCCCTGGGCAAACCTTCCCTCCTCATCCGTATGGAGCAGACTCCAGCAGCCTCAGTGAACACTGTGCTGTAGGCTTGATTCAGTGTCTGTCTATGACTCATGCAGGCATCTTTGACACTATGATTGATCCTGACTTGACAGGTCTCCATTCATTATAAGGAGGTCAGTTAGTCAGGAAGCACAGTGACATTCACCTGGTTCAGTGACTTTTATTCACCTTCAGCTGGAGTGTTGGGTGGGGCCAGTCTTATTCATTGGAGGGAAAACTTTATTTAAAAAGGAGCCATGACTTCTGACTCACAGATATCACAAGGAGTTTGTCTTTTCTATGTAAGTTTCAAAAGTTCCCAACCCATGCACAGCATCTGTTCTGTGTGTCCCTTCCTAGAACACCTCCAGAGACTAGCTTCTATCAGACAGTCCATAAATGTTTTAACTGCTTGGTCTGCTGTCTGGGTCAGGCTGCAACAGTTTGTCACCTGCCCTATGCTTTATCATAGTGCAGCAGAAAGCACTTGACAGAGCTGGAGTACCAGCTCCAGCTCCACACTGAAGTGGGTGCGTGTCTGTGGGTGAGCCACTTAATCTCTCTGGTTTCAGTTGCTTCATCTTTAGAATGAGTTGAATTGAATGAGAACACCTCTGAGGCCCCTTCCAGCTATAAAATTCTGTGGCTCTGACTAACTGACTTGGGATTTAACTCACCCCACCCAATAGGCCATCCTTCCCTTTGCCATTTATGGGTACAAGAGTTTTGTCATGGGATTGGACCAGTCATTCTCCCAAGCTACATAATCATTGTCATCACCCGTCTCCTGCTAATAAATAATAGGGGTTTTTTTTTTAGCACTTCTATGTTCTGGGCACACTTGCAGACATTTTAGATGTTAGCTAAATGTTTAGTCTTAAAACAACCCCATAAGATAGGATATTCTTTAACTGAGTATCAGGTTAGCTTACCAGCAGTTACCTATAAGCAACCATCTGTAATTGAATCCCAGGCAGTCTGGTGCCAAGACTGCCCCCAGTAGAGCTCTGAGTATATTCAGAGCAACATGCCAGCTTTCCCATGAATTTGTTGTGCCTGCACGCTCTGTGGAGCCATCCAGGCTTTTCAGTTAGAATCTCCTGGGCTAAATTAGAGGTGCAGCAATCTCTTTTCATCTCCCAGATGATTCTGATGTATGCTAAAATTTGGGAATTCCTACCACCTTTATCACATCACACCAAACCTATAAATGTTCTTTGGGTATTTATCACAGGTATTCTGGCAGGAAATAGGGTATATGCTATCCTTTCCAATTCGTGTGTAATTGAGGCAGGCAATCAAATGCCACTGCCAATAAAGGTAAATCTGGATATGCTATTTTTCAAGTTCATTTGCTTTCCTAGGTTAGCATGACTGATGAAATGGATGCAGAAGTCAGGGTGTGGACACAGTGTGTGAAGGTGAGGGAGAGGTGGGATTATTTCTCCAGAAGTGTTCTTCTTCCCTAGAGCCCTGCAGTCTCTTAGCAGGATTGTGCAAGCAAGATTCGGGTAGGGTGTCATATAGTAGGCCAACCTTCTTTCCTTAATCTGAAGCCTACCCTTTGCCTTGCACTGTGCAGCATGACATGCTCTCATGTGGCCACAGAGCTCTTCTGATTTGAGCTATGCTATAAGTGCAAAGATTTAGAAAATAGTAAAGGTGTGTGGAATACCTGGATAATGTTTGTTATCAGGATAAGATACTAATTATATTGAGTTAAATAAAACATTAAAACTAGCTTCTCTTGCTTTTGTAATGTGGCAGATAGAAAATTATAAACTCTTTATATTTGGGCTGATACTGCCCTGTATTTAGTTCATGGCATAGTAGTTATTTACTGGGAAGGAAAGGCCTATGGTAACACCAGGACCTACTATTGAAAGGAATGTAGAACCAGCCCAGAAGTTGAGTCTCAAGGTCAGACTCAGGTGGTTTAGACAGGCTTGATGAGTATGGTCACTGAAAGGCAAATGGATTTGAAGAGATTTACATAGTACAACAAGCTCAATAGTATATTGAGCTTAAAGCAAGAAGGTATCCAATCAGGTGCTCATAAGTGTAAAGAAATTTCCTCTACCATTCATAGAGCTACTAAATTGTCCCCACTGAGCCAGACACTAATTCTAGAATGGCTTACTTGAATATTGAGTGGGAGCAGGTAATTGGAAACACCTGGCTGAGGTAGGTGGCTGGGTGTGCTCCAGCTAACAGCTACTTCTGGGAAGTGTGTTGTGACAGTAGTGGTGTTGGGGCCAAGTTAGAACACTTGTCAGATTATAGTAACCGGAAAATGAGCTTCTCCATCACAGGTGCCAGTCTTTAAATTATTTTTCCATCATATAAACCAATGATTGGGCAATTTAAGGGATATATGGAACTTTACAAAGAAACTGAAAGTGTAGGTAGTGCGTTCCTATGATGTCATCAGGAGGCAAAACAGGACTCTTTCCAGTACCACAACAGCCTGGGCTACATGGAGAGAGTGCCAGGTCATTCTGAGACCCTGTTGCAAACAAATACACACAGCTGTAGGAATTTGTTGCAATACCTAAATATTCATTTGGCAGTACATCCCACACACAATATCCTTTTGTGGTAGATTCTTTTAGAAACAGACGTAATTACTGCACCCATCCTGAACATCTTTTTGCAGTGTGACTGTGTCCGAAAGAAGAGAAATTCTATTTTCCCTGTGTTTGATAATGGACTGACTACAACCAAAAGCTTGCCTAGAATGTGATGGCAGGTAGTAGGCTTGCTACCCCCTTCCCCCATAATAAGTTTCTTCCCTGAAATGAAAAAGTATAACAACAGATATATTGAACAAAGCAACTCCCAAATGGTTTCACCAGTCTCAGGTCTCAGAGAGGCCAGAGAAGTCTTGCACCCCCCAGGCAGCGCAGGAAAGTTTTATAGAATGTAGGTAAGGGGTGATGGCATGTCTGCCACAAACCAGATTTGTGCTTACGTGTGGTCAAATGATGAGTGCTAAGCTGGGGACTTGGGTGCCTGGTAGCAGTAAAGAAGGAAACTGCAGTAGTTCCAAGAGTGTAGAACTAGACTTTGGTGTCTTTTCTTTGTTTGGAGACTTTCTGAGCAGGCAGGGTTTGGAGAAAGAGGGAGAAACAGAAATGGGGCTTCCTGGACTATACATGGGTGAGCAGGAGGCTCCAGCTGAACATCAGCTTTCAGGACAAACCCTTTTAAGGCCTTCAATTCCGTTCACCTCCATGGGAATAGATACCAAGTAAGAAGCCAGAGTCAGGGTGAAATGATGGGAAACCATGTCCATGAAGAATGATCATGAGGAGTCCTAAATGTAGGTAAGCCTAGGCTCCAAGGTCCAGGAGGGAAACCATCACCATTCCATAGTCCATCCTGATCCACATAGCCAGAATCACAAGAAATCAAGATGAGCTGTGTCCTCTGAGCCCTCCAGAAGTTCCAAGCAACAAAACGCTGAAGTTACTATCTTTTAGAATGGTTTATGCAGCCATAAATGATCAATCTAACATTTTTTTCATGTTTAGTTTTTTAGTTCAAGTTCTTTTATGCATCACTTTTTTAAACCTGAAATTTTTTAATTAAAAACACCATAGAAATTTCTCATAGATTCTTAACCATGTATGTGTTAGTATTATCTCAATTATCCTTATAGTTAAGGCTTGTCCACTGACAGTAAAATACTAAAATATTTTAAAGATATTGTTAATCCCACTGGATGAGAATAAGACCACTACCACAGGCTATGTATGTCCTTCCCACCTTTGTCCAATCAGAAGCAAGCATACATCCTGACATACTTCCTGCCTATGTACCTCCTCCAGGCTCATTCCACAGAGTTTGGACAACCAAGCTTGTTTACAGAAGTGAAAATAGAGACTTGTTATCTTATATGAACAATGCCCCCTAGCTTTTCAGGAAGTTATCTGTCCTTGGGCAAGTGGGGCTTACAGGTATGAGGCATTTTTGTTTTCTAGATCTCTTAACCACAATAATTTAAACTGAAAACATAATGTTAGCCATCACAATATTTTTCTAGATATGTACAAAGTAGTTTAGTTAATATATGTATTAATTCTTTGATAATTTCATACAATGTACTTTTATACAGCTCATCCTTTGTATCCTGTTTTGTATTTTTTATGACCCACTAAATCCAGTCTATGCTGCCCATATGCTCCTTGCTGTGGAGTCACCACTAGAACATGGTGGAACTATAAAGGACCACACCCATAAACTGACTCTCCTTCAGGAAATCAGAAGCCATCGGTTGCCAGTAAATTTTTAGTTAAGGATAGGGGCTAATGACTCCTTCCCCACTCCATGCTGGAATGCTGACTAGATTGATCTTGCACAGGCAACCACAGCTGCTGAGAGTTCATGCATGGAGTAATCCTGTCATGTCCAGAAGGCACTGTCCCACTGCAGTCGTCCCTCCCTTCCCTGATGGGCCCTCACCCAGGGCCCGGGGAATGATAGAGATATCTTTCTTGGTTGTGGCTGAACACTGTGTTGACATTTATTCTCTGCAGTCTGATCAGTTGGGAATTTCTGCACTATTTAATGTCTACTACACATAGAAACTTCTATAATGAAGTATTAAAGTTTTGATAATCTAAAAATGTAGAGGTATGAATTTAAAAAACAGTTTGATACTATTTCCATTTCGCAAAATAAGATAAATAGGTTTACCCATAGGGCCATGAGATCTGCAACCATGGATTCTTGGCCATATTTACAGTACCAGGCATAGTTTTCCTTCTGTTGAATAGACATCAAAAACCCAATCAGAATGTGGTTGGTTACCCCATTTCATCTCCGTCAGTATTATCTTTCTACAACCCATCATTATTATCAGCCACAGGGTTCACAGATAGGTAAGACTGTTAATGACATTTTCTCCCAGTAGCCTGCATCTTCTGGAACCATGAAAGCTAGCCAGCAGGGAAGATTCTTCCTGGTTGGTACCATGTAATTTCTCAATGTCCTGTTAACCAAAGTAGTTGGTGTCTTCAGCAATAGGGTCTTAATATCAAGTTCCAGTGGGTAACTAAGAGCAATGGGAATAATCTGTAATGTTTGAGGGGAATCTCTAGGATACCCCTAAGCAACAACTCAAAGGGGGTATCCCACATCTAACACTGGTCTTTTTATTTGACAACCTATGGCTTCTGGGAATACTATTTTTCATATATTATTTACAACTTTGATGTAGCTAAGATTGATCTTGAATTCCTGATCCTTCTGCCTCTGCCTTTCAAGTACTAGAATTACAAGTGTGAGCAACAACACCTGCTTTAAAATAACAAAGGATAATTCTTTATATACTCTCATGGCACATTATGTTGAGCATTATATCCAGTTTGCTATATAGCCCTAATCTTTAGAGACATTATGCTTTAAAAATGAATGTAAAGAAAAATATATTTAAAAGACTGAATTATTTGAATTCAGCATTTTCCTTTTAAACATTCTGAAAGGAAGAACAACAAAAACTGTATAAGAAATGGTAAACCAGCTGTTTTAACAGTGAAATTGGCTGTAACTTAAATTACAAAATTCTACCGAATGTGGGCCATTAAATTTAGTGGAAAAATACATACATACACACACACATGCACACAGCCTATCCATTAAGTGCTGTTATTATCTGAGAACAAACATATATACATTTAAGCAAATACGTACCATACTTATCTTTCTAGGTCTGGGTTACCTTACTCTGGATGGTTTTTTTCGAGTTTCATTCATTTGCCTGCAAATTTCATGTCATTTTTTAATAGCTGAGTAATACTCAATTTGTATAAATACACTAGGTTTTCTTTTTTCATTCTTACTTTGAGAGACAACTAGGTTGTTTCCAGTTTCTGAATGTTGTGAATCGAGCAGCAATGAACATGGTTAAGCAAGTGTCTTATTTGGTATGGTAAAGTATCCTTTGGGCATATGCCCAAGCATGGTATAGCTTGATCTTGAGGTAGATCAAAGTGCATCTTTCCAAGGAACAACCATATTGATTTCCATAGTGGCTGTACAAGTTTGTACTCCCACCAGCAACGGATGAGTGTTCCCCTTGTTCTACATCCTCAACAGCTCAAGTTGTCACTTGTATAACTGATCTTAGCTATTCTGACAGGTGTAAGATGAGATCTCAAAGTAGTTTTGATTTGTAGTCCGCTGATGACTAAGGATGTTGAACATTTCTTAAAGTGTCTTCAGCCATCTGAGTTTCTTCTATTGAGAGTTTTCTCTTTAGATCTTTACATCCGTTTAAAAATGGATTATTTGGAGTATTTGGTGTCTAGTTTCTTGAGTTCTTTATATATTTTGGATATTAATCTTTCATCAGATATGGAGTTGGTAAAAAAATCTCTCCACTCTGTAGGCTGCCACTGAATGACATTATCCTTTGCCTTATAGAACGTTTTCAGTTTCATGAGGTACCATTTGTTAATTGTTGATCTTAAGAATTTCATATCTATTAGTGCTTCTTGCTCAATAACTGAATCTTTAAAATACATCTTTATATCTAAAGAACCTGCACTCAGTGGTATCTGTATACATGTCACTGGTATTTCCCATGATTAATTGAGAGTGCCATCATGCTAGGCTTTATTTTTATTCTTTGTCCTTTCGTTAACATAGTTTTATTTGCCTTAATTTTGGTCATTGGATTTTTTTTCTCAGAAATGTCAAAGAACTAGTTATAGTGGCCTGCAGTTCCAGCACTTGAGAGGTAGAGCAAGGACGATCGAGTATTCATGATCAGCTTCAGCTTCATAGTAAGTTTGAGGCCAGTCTGAACTTTATGAGAGCCTATCTTTGTACAAAACAAATAAATTCATAATAGAAAGACTATCTTAAGCTAATTCTCAGACTTTCCTTCATGAGTTATAAAGAGCCTAAGGTTTGACATACCTTATTCCGTTGAGGTCCCAATGCAGGCTGTGACTACCAGGCTGACCTGAAGAAAACTTCAACAAAGTAAAGTCTAAATATAAAATAGACATGAGAGGAGTTTCATGTGGCCTCCTTTGTCTCAAACGTTTTTTTCTTTGTTCAGATTCATCTGTTTTTCTGGGAGGAGGGAAGGTTCAAGACATGGTTTCGTTGTGTATGCCTGGCTGTCCTTGTACTCCCTTTGTAGACAAGGCTGTCCTCGAGTTTGGAGATCTACCTGCCTCCTTAGTGGTGGGATTAAAGGCGGGTGCCACACTGCCCAGCAAATTCACCTTTTCCTAATCATTGCTTTACCATAGACTTTTGTTTAGTTGGTTGGTAGATTAGTCAGTTTTGTTTGATCTTTTTGTTACTGAAGATTAAGCCCATGGTCTTGCACTTGTGCAAATGCTCTAGACTGAGCTGTATCTTAAACCTGGATGATTTGTATTAGAATTATTTCCTAGATTTTCTCCCTTATATTACATGTGTATATCTATATAATTAATATTTTCATGACAATTAGCATATAAATACACACCTAATAAATAAAAAATAGCTCATAAACACAAAAATACCAAGCCTAACAAAGCAGCAGTCAGATGCACATAGTTAAACATCACCTTGATTAACCAATCTTGTTATTCATGGTGCCAACTCAGTTAATCAATGTTCATGGCTTGGATACTGAACTGGAGATTAATGACAAAGTGGAAGCAATTGTAGGATCCAGACTTTTCAGACAAACACGCATCATACCCCAAACGGCATGCATGGAATCAGTGTAGTCAGTCATCTGTGGTGATGTACTTTCAGTGTTCTCCTTCACCGGGCCACTGTGAGCAGCCACTGGAGCTGGCAACCTACTGATCAAGGAAGACTGGCCTCTCACCAGGGCCCCTAAACCTCTTGTGTTCATATTTATCATTTGAAGAGCTGAAGAGAAGACTATGAAAGGGTGTTTTTGTCTGAAACTTACAAATGTAAAGTTGCTTTTTATTTCTCTAAATTAGACTTGTAAAACACATAGGTTAATTATATAGTTGCAGGAAAGCATATTACAAATATAATATCTACACTCATCTCAACCTGGTTGTCAAACATCAATTGTACAGCATCAGATTTCCCTTAACCTCATAGGCCTTTAATGCAAAATAAATTGAAAAGTGAGTTGAAAACTTTATTGTTCTCTTGCCGCTGAAGGACATTTCCATGGGAAAGAATCGTACTCTGGTATATCCCTTAAGTGATTTGCTTTTCTCCTTGTATGATGGATGAAAAAATAGGAAGGGTGTGTGTGTGTGTGTGTGTGTGTGTGTGTGTGTGTGTGTGTGCATGCGCACTCTCGCACACATGTACATATGTGTGTGCCCATGCATGTGTGTTGGGGCTGGTAATCAGGTCAAGAATGAAAGTAAATAATATCTGAGGAAGTGGCTAAGTCAGTCACATCTTTAAAGAGCACCATAAGAATGCCAGATGACTCCTGCTTTTCCTCTTTGATTCCTTGAAAGACAGAAGAGGTCACTGATATCTAAAACATGTAGCCTCATAACTGCTTCTTCCTTCAAAAGTCAAAGTAAGGTGGTGATTAGCTCATAGCCCATGGCCCATCCTGTCATGGGTCGTGTGGTCCCACATGTGAACAGGAAGGGTAGAATGGGTGAACTCTCGCCTCGGTTGTGCCATCCATCAAAGAACAAATGGAGCATATCCATGTGTGCAGCTGAACACGGAGGTGAGGGCTCTGTCCTTCTCACACAGGGGCCTTTGTCTCCGGGACATGATCTGGCATTAGGAGGGGATGCACCGGGCCTCGACTTTATAGCAAATTACTAACCCATTATCACACTAGAACACAGGATCGTTTATCTTCTAATCCAAAGTGTCACCTGTTCTTCATTTACCAGTCAATAATCATTAATTATGCTCTGTGGAAATTTAAACAAAGCCTTATCCCTCTGTTAAAAACCAGTAAACTCTTTAGCAATAACAAATAGATCTGGAATTGTATATCCTTTCCCTCCCCATTCCCAGACTGGAGTCTGGCACAGTTTGAACTGTAGAGGAAATGCCTAGAAATTGATAGGTCAAAGGCCCCAGATAGTCTGATGGAAAGAAAAGAGCAGACTCTTGGTTCTGGCTCCCTTGAAAGCAAGAGGCTCCCACTGATCACCAGTCCTGCCAGGAACATACAGGTCCTAAGGACCTGACCTGGCCTCATGTAGACAGACCTACAGCAACCTGAAGTCACCCTTGTCCTTTCATTTCTTCTAATCCTTTGTTTCCTTCCGAGAGAGAGAGAGAGAGAGAGAGAGAGAGAGAGATTTGAAGAAAAAAATCAGCTGAGTGGTCTTGGAGTGTCGACTAAAATGTTATTTTTTAGATTGGAAATCTGAGTCAAACACACTTGTTTGTATTTACCCTGTTCACATCTAGTCCCTCAGACAAATGTTCAAACAGAAATTGTAGCTGGAAACATCTTTTTTCCTAAAACTCTAGAAATAGTTTGACAAAAGCCAAAATGTGTATGTATTTGTCTCTGTGTGTCTGTATATATGCATGCATGCATATGCACACATGTGTGTGGTTGGCATGCTACAGGTTTTCACTTAAGTAAGACAAGTGAAAGGGTTCTAAAGGGCAGCTTGAGACCAGGTAGGGTGCAGTGCATTGTGTGTTTGGTTCGCAGTGAGACAGCACTTATCCCAACAGGTGGACTCAAGACCCTGGTCCAGAACATGGCAGCAGAGGTCAACTTTTTGAGACAAATTGGGAATGAGCATACATTCCAGGTTATGAGGCACATGATCAATCATAGCCTACAAGAAGTTCCAGGCCTACGCTCGTACATGAATACCAGCTACACCTATGTTTTAAAAATATTTTTGATGTGTGTGTGTGTATGTGTGTGTGTGTGTGTGTATATACACGTGTGTGCAGATGCCCATGGAAGATAGACAGGTCAGATCCCTGGAACACTGGAGCAGGCAGTTGGTGCTGCCTGATGTGAGTACTAGGAATCAAATTCCTGTCTTCTGAGAGAACAGTGAGTAGAATGAAACATTGAGCCATTTCTCTAGCCCCATAATCTATATCCCTATATATACATATATCTGTACAGTTGATATGTAATTCTAAGCTGTGGAAACTGTAAGCCTACATGCTACTGATAAATACTTTTCTAAACAAGTACAGTCAATTGTGGCAGTTGCTCCTAGTCCATGGTTCAAAATGCTGCTTCATTTGTGCTAACCATCTTCTCTAACTCTCAGTATGTACATTTCTGTCACACTACAAAGGCTGGATGTCCAATGTTTACAACTTGTTCAAATGTAGTAGTTTCTACTATCTGACTCTACTAACAGTGTTTCTTTTTACTGCTATATTTTACATTTAATTTTTGAGAAATGTGATTCTAATTTTGAGGATTTTAAAAGACTTTTTTGCCTGCCATCTGTGGCATGAAGGACAATTTAAAACATCTTCTGGAATTATTTTTGTATAGATATTCTATACAAAGGTTATTCACTGGGTATTGATATATGGTTTCCTCTTAACTTGTGGTCTGGAGACCTACTTTGTAGGAATCTCCTGGCCTGCTGAAAATAAAGAATCCCTGAGCCAATGTTCAGGCCAAGTGTTCACACCAAGATGCTCCCCAAATTTTTCTGATGTATATTAAATTATGAGAGCTATCTTCAGTAATTAGAATACTACATTAAATTCACACTCATTTTCTAATTATAACTTCCATATCCAATCGTGTATTGATACTATTACATTCCCACCCTCATCATTAAGTAACTCTCACATGACTTTACTTCTTTTCTCTAGGCTATGTGGCTAATGTTGCAAAATGATGAGCCAGAGGACTTTGTTATAGCCACTGGGGAAGTTCATAGCGTCCGTGAATTTGTTGAGAAATCATTCATGCACATTGGAAAAACCATTGTGTAAGTACACCTGCTGGTTGCTTGCTGCTTGCTCACCGGATCTTTGTTGTTCATGCTCTTCCACTTGATTCTGCTTCCCATCTCCCTCTCCCAGTCTCTTGTAAAACAATATAGGAGGTCCTTTATGAGTCTCATATCCAACTCCAGTTAGTATGTCAAATCTTTATCAGCTTCTAAACCAGTCTTCTCAAGATTTATTTTTATTTTTTGAACTTAAAATTTATGGTAAGGTAAATTCTGTGTTGTATAATGACTTTACTACAGCTACCTGTATCCTTTTATAAGACCAATGTGAAAACATTACTCAATATTTTTCAGCACTTTCATATATACATACATGTAAGTATATATACATATATGTATGAATATACATATATGTATACACACACACACACACAAAGTAGTTTTTTTGATACAAGATGTCTCTTGTAGCCCCAGCTGTCCTGGAACTTTCTCTGTAGATCAAGCTGGACTCAAACTCAGAGATCCACCTGCCTCTGCCTCCTGAGTTCTGGGATTAAAAGTTTGTGCTACCACTGCATAACTTACATTTTATTTTAAGAGTCAGAAACCATCAAAAATTTAGAGAAGAGTTTCAGGTGGGTTATACTTTTCTTTTCCTTGAGCCATTAAGAGTAACTGTGACTTAGTACTCTGTCATGCTGTACCTGTTTGCATGTCCTACAGACAGTGACTTTCTCTTACCTAAATACAGTAAGCCACCAACCCCTGGAAACCGAGATTGATACATTGCTGCTGCCCAGCCTTCAGATCCCATCTGTGTTCCAGCAGTTGGTGTGCTTTCCTTCATACAAGCTCTCCCAGTGCAGCACATGCATTACTCATGTTTGTGGCATCACACAAAATTTTATTGGAATATGAAAACAATTGTG
Organism: Bramus lutescens; assembly: GCA_001685075.1. Lineage (NCBI taxonomy): Eukaryota > Metazoa > Chordata > Mammalia > Rodentia > Cricetidae > Bramus > Bramus lutescens. The sequence continues at coordinate 83,032 of LOEQ01002180.1, read as the reverse complement.
ATAAGTCACTATGGAGAATTCTTTTTGCGGTTTACAGCTAATATACAGTTTGATGACATTCATTACAGTCATAGTGATATAATACCATCACCACTATCCATTTCCAAACTTTTCCATCACAAATAAAAACAGTAACTCCTTTCATTCTCTTGCCTGGTAATTTCTGCTCTATGAATTTGCTTGTTCCTAGGTAGCTCCTGGCAGTGTAATCTTTCACATGTGTCTTTTTGTGTCTATCTTTTTAATTATCATGATGCTTTAAAATTCATCCATGTGGTAGCATTTCATTTTCTTAAAAGACAGATAAGGAGCTGGATGTAGTGATACAAGCCTATAATATAACATGAGGAGCTTTCAGGAATACTAGGGGTGCAAAGTCAGTCTGAGCTACATATCTAGCAAGATTTTTTTCTTAAACACAAAAAGATTGGCCAGGTGGTGGTGGCATATGCCTTTAATCCCAGCACTTGGGAGGCAGAGACAGGAAGATCTCTGTGAATTTGAGGCCAGCCTGGTCTACAAGAGCTAGTTCCAGGACAGGCTCCAAAGCTACAGAGAAATCCTGTCTCAAAAAAAAAAGACTGAATACTTTATTGTGGTTATATGTCATATTTTGTGAATCCATTTCTCTATTGCTCGGACAACTGAATTCTTTTTACCTTGTAAGCTACTTCCAGTAGCACTAATGTGAATATTAATTCACAAATGCCTATGTTGGTCCTGCCTTCATTTCTTTCATGTGTTATATTTGGGTGTAAAATTTGTATGTTGTATGGTAATATGTTCAACTTTTTAAGGTGCAGATAAACTATTTTCCAAGATTCCTTTTTAAAACAGAAAAATAGGTTATGTTTTCAGGCCATGATGAATAAAAGAAACTAGAGTTAACCTTTTTACTAGTTATTTACTTATTGTTTTTATTTGTTTGTTTCTGTTTTGGGACAGGTTCTCTCTTCAGAGCACTAGTTATCCCGGAACTCTCTGTAATGACTAGACTGGCCTTGAACTCACAGAGATTCACCTGCCTCTGCCTCCCAGAGTGCAGAAATTAAAAATGTGCACCCCCATGCCTGGCTATATTTAACCTTTTAATTTAACTAGGTAAAATTCATGACAATACAAGACTGTGGTCCCTAATAGACTATCAGGGTCAAGTATTGCTTTGACCCCTTTCCTGAAGTCATAATGAGCCATGAGTTTAAAAATGTACCCCCCCCCAGTTGAAAACTTTACTAAGAGTCTAAAAGACCTAGAAGTACAGAGCTTAATAAAGATGCTCTCAGAGTCCAAAAGGAGCATTGAGTCTCCTGGAGCTGGAATTACAGGTAGTTGTGAGCTTCCCAGTATGGGTGCTGGTCTTTTACAAGAACTGTACATGATTTAGCCACTGAGCCTTCAATCCATGAATTCTCATGTTTGTTATGTGTAGTACTATCATAGACTGTGCCTTGCTGCTTTAGTTTTGTTATGGTAACTTTTCAAATAGTAAATATATTTTACTAGCTTACTCTATGGCATTTATGCTATGTACATGTTCCTGTTGAATTTATAGGTCAATATGGGAGAAAGGTGAAGATTTCTTAAGCTAGGAAATTCAAGGATGATTTTTTTTAATGGAGGTTGGGGTGTTGGGTCAGTGGTAGTACTTGCCAACTCTGTAGGAGACCTGGATTTGATCCCATCACTAAAAGAGAAAACAGTGGTTTTCATATAATCAGTGGTACAGTTTAAAAATCTCTGTTCTTTGAATATTACCACTAGCAAAATAAAAAGTTGAGGCCATAGTCTTGAAGAAAAAGAATGTGTGTGTGTGTTATATAAAACAAAAATACTTATATCTAACACTTTTAACTTCAATAATTCAGCAATAAAAAGATAACTCAAGCCCATCATTGTGGAGCACAGCTACAGTCCCAGAACTGAGAAGATTGAGGTAAAAAGACCTGCCCAAGACCTTGTCTCAAATGAGGGGAAAAAAGACACTGCACTAAAAAAAAAAGAGCAAATTTTTGAATTTTTGAACCTGTGCACAAAAAAAAAATTGTCAGTGTGATTGGGTATTTGAGCAAAGCATATTGAAACTGCAAACTAATACCAAAATTCTCCTTTTTGAATGGCCAGAATACAGAAACTGACTATGCTAAATGATGATGAAGAGATGAAGTACTAAAAGTAACAATACTGTGAAATCACTTTGAGAAATAGTTCTGCTTTCTTATAAAAAACTAACTAATATTTACTGTGCCACCAGCAGTTCTTGATTTTTTTTGGAGAATATTGAAAATAAATACATAGCAACTCATAGTAAATATGCATAGCAATGTTATTTCTAATGACACATTATCGCCCCCAATATCTAATCAACCAATATGTAGATAATCAAATGTAATACTACTCAATTAAGAAGAGGTATAAATTAATAATATATAATAATATCAGTGAATCATTAAAAATCTTAGTTATGCCTAAATGAAAGAATAAGACACAAGGAAATGCATACTATATGATTTAAATGATACCCTAAGAAAATGAATTGGTATGCCAGAAAGCCATGCAATATTTACCTAAGCATGACTACTGGGTAAATGGCATTTGTCTCACCAAATTACAGCCTGGGAAACACACGTCTAAATATGGCATGAGTGCCTGGGAATCTTCTGAATGAAAGGAATCTTGATTGTGGTGGTAGTTATAGAACTCATCAAACTACATATCTGTTATACATTTTTTTTACTTCTAAATTAATTTCAGACTAATTGATTTTATATAAATAGAAAATAAGAAACTTCTAAGGCAGCATTGTGGAAATGTATAAGTTAATTTGTTATATAACTAATGAAAATGGTACTGAGGGAACACAAATATGATAAAAAAAAACATGGCTATAGTAACATTCAATGAAAAAAAAGCCAGGATGCAAGTTTATATGTAATTTGCATACCCTGCAGATGTGCATGTGATAGATCACAAGAAAATATATCAGGCTTTGAGGATGGCTTCCATGTGGTGGCACTGTGGGGGGATTTTAGATTTCTATCCTATACTTTTATTTTTTGAAATTTTTTCTTAGATTTATTTTTATTTTATGTGTATGATGCTTTCCTGTATGTACAGATGTGCATCACATGTGTGTCTGGTGCCTACAGCGGTCAGAAGGCAGTGTTGGATGCCCTGGAACTGGAATTACAGGTGGTTATGATCCACCATATGGGTGCTGGGTACTAAACCCACCTCTTCTGTGAGAGCATCAAATGCTCTTAACTTTCAAGCCATCTCTCCAGACCTCCTGCCACCTCCTCACACCATATATTTCTCTGTTTCCCAAATACTATAATTAACTTGTATGCTTTGTGGTAAAAAATCATCTTAAACACATCTTTAATTGAGAGCAGGCTTACAAATGTATCTCCCACTAAGACACTGAAAAAAAAAATGCAGGACAGCTTACCTTCTGCCCTGGAAGTGACACCTGAATACAGTCATCACTAGTCTTCTGTCCTGCAGACCTGTGGGTTCAGTGCATACTTCTTAACATCATGTTGTCTTTCCCAAAACAGGATGCTATTCTAAGGGCTAGTTTATTTAGAAAAAAAAAAAAAACTGT
>LOEQ01002180.1:61017-79413 GCA_001685075.1 Bramus lutescens | reverse complement strand
ACAAGCCACTCAGGGAGAACTACGAGAACATATTCAGAAGTCAAAGAACTTTTTAACTTAGTTTGACTCAGAATCTTCGACACTTGGGGTGTGTGTGTGTGTGTGTGTGTGTGTGTATTTTTAATGTTTAGTCTTAGATATAGGACCCAATAGCTTTCATGTGCAATAAACATACTCTACCCCCAAACATAATCTTTAGATTTGTATTAAAATCCTAAACAAAAACAGTTTCCACTGGGGACTGGCCTCCTGTCATCCACTGATCCCTTTCCATCCTCCTGGGATGAGCCTTGCCAGTACTGGCTTCTCAACAGAGAAAGCCTAGTATGCTAGTACAGTCAGTGGTACTAGACTCTGCTAGAAGTTCTGGGCACTGAGCTCTTTTGAAAGTGTTATCAACCACCATTGTCTGGTGTTTCAGATGACAGACCAAAATATAACAACTTTTAATGTATCCTACACAATGACTTTGATTGTTCATAACTCTATAATAAAATCCATAGCTTTATCACCTTTCAGAAAAGGGGCATGGATAGGAGGTATGCCTTTAGAACAAGTCTCCTTAGTTCTAGCCTGTCACCCTAGTGACTCTTAACATTTTGACAATGTGTGACTCACACGTTTTAGGTTTTTCTGTATTATCAATTGAATCGAGAGTCTAGAAACACAACCTATGTTCCCTAACATGTTCTTCAAGCGTGAGAAAAATCCCACATTTGACCTCACATGAGGAGTCACATTGTGAACACAACTATCCTAAAAATATTTGTTTTAATTGTCATTACATTGTCTGATGAGATGACTCAACAGGTAAAGGCACTTGTGGCCAAGCCTGAAAGCTGATTTCAGTTCCTGAAGACTCATGAAATAGAAGGAAAAATGGCTCCTAAAAACAGGTCCCCCACGTACATGCACAATAAAAATTTCTGTCAGGTTATGAATATGTGTATAAAAACTAAATGAACTTTTACTTCAGAATATAATTTTATTCCAGTATATACCTTATTTTATATGTGTGTAAATATTCTGGAATCCCCCCCAAAGGAGTGCCCGAAATTCTAGTCTTGGGTGTTTCACATAAGTGACATTCAACCTGTAGTTTGCTTAAAATATGTAAACTTATATCTCAAGCTCACACAATAAAACTTTTTATCTACAGTTTATTTTTTACTGTTTGTTTTTCTAGTCTCTATCCTCTGAGTCTTCCTGGGCCCCATGCATCAGCATACCAATCTCAGGGAAACTATAAGCAACAACTCCTGTTTGAGTCTAGTCTGCTGTGAGCTTTTAAAGGAACAGCTAGCCTTTCTTGGGAACAGTGTCCATATAGTTTTCCCAACTGTAACACAGAGCCACTAAGAGTCTATCACAGAGGTCATATAAAAAATGAACAGGTTAATAGCATCTGTCAGTGCCTGATCAAGCTTAAGTTCTACATAAGCATCTGCTGTTAATGACTAAAAAGGACAGTTGTCATCTTGTGATCATTTGTAAGCTAGTCTCCATAGCCAAAATGTGGGACTGGATCTCAGGCTTTGTCCTCTGGCCAAGGGAGGAAGTCTGTGATGGACAGCTCTGTGGAGAGTCAGCAGTTAGAATGGGTGGGGAGCAGAACCTTTGCCAATGGCAGTGTGTTGTTCCTCAAGAAAGACTCAGCAATAGTACTTACAGGGCAGTAGGGATTGATTTATACACCTCTGGAACAGGGAGCACCAACTGAATGCAGAGAGAACACAGCTGTACTTGCTTTGAAGGCTTTCAAGAGCCTAAATTCTGGTGAAATAAAGTTAAGACCTAAAGGGTTTGTGAAGGGCACTTTTCCCAGAGTAGTTTAATCTTAAGTACTTTTATTAGAAGCAAATCCTCTAAACCTTAACACCTTTCCCAAGTTGCTCAGCTCCTCCTTGCCTCTTTGGGTCTGCAGTTGAAAGGAGTTCACCAGTATCTGTCTCATAACCTCAGTGTTCACAGCAGCAGCCATGGTAATCATACTATAAATATTTAATTGAACACAAATGGATACTCTCCAAAGCCAGCCTAGGCCAGAAGTCCTTCCAGCATTGCCCATCATTACTCTAATTTCTCTAAGTTCATGGCTAGCAACATTCACTCTGGCGTGGTGCGAAGATTATAGGAAGCCACCATGCTACCTCCCTAAGGATTGTGCAAGCTACCCTACTAAGAAGGGGAGATAAGAATGTGAATTCAGTTCAAGGCATGGAGAAGGAGGAATAGGATTGACTCAAAAGATAAAATGAACAGAATTTGATAAGACACGGGGTTATAACCAAAGGTTCTAGCTTATTCCATGCTACCATTAACAGAAAAGCCTTTTTCCTCATGGTGTTTGCCTTCTGCTGCTGTGCTTATGGGCAATTCCCTTAGAGTCTAGAATCTTCTGCAACCTCATCAGACAGGACTCTTTTTTTTTTTTTTGGTCAGATGCCGCAAACAATATCTGGCACATTCTTATTTTAACTGTTTTCAACTCTGTTGTCTCTTCAGTTACTCTACTGGTTCTGAAAATACCCATGTCAATGCTCACTGAAGTCTTCACTAATAAATGCAGTTGTGTAAATTGCTTACTTGATTGCCGTGACAAATTCTTAAAAAGAATAAAGAAAGAAGGATTTGTTTGGGTACATAAGTTTTAAAGGGATCGGGCCATGCCCACTTGGGCCCGTGTACTTGGTCAGAACATTATAATAGTAGGAGCATGTGCCAGAAGAGATCATTCCTACAATGGTGAACCAGAAAGCAGAGGACAGAGAAGGAGGTGACCAAGGATAATATTGCAACCTAGAACCCACCACTAGTAACCTATTTCCTCCATGTAGACCCAACCTCCCTAAATTTCCTGAACCTCCCAGAGTAATGCTCCCAGCTGGGGGACAAGCATTTTCCAAACATAAGCCTATGGAGATATTTTGGATTCAAACCACACCACTATCTATACATTTAGAATAAAACATATATTCCATATTACTATTTGAGTAACTTTTACTCTGAACTTATTAGAAAATAGGAAATAAATTTGAGTTTGAGTTACTAGAATGTATCCTGGAAATTTTTATGATGCTGATGTTTTCATGTAGACGTTTGTGCTGGGAACCTTATAGAAGCACCTATCTTCTTCTAGAGTGTTGTGGGTGGATGGGGAGGGACGAGGCTGCATGGTGGGAGCTGTTTACTGTTGTTTCTTGCTGTTCTTTCAGTCTGTTACTAAGTAATAGGGAAAGGAAATACTTTGTTCCTGCGACTCAGATGACAGGATAAAAAAACAAATACTTGACTGTGTTACAGACTAGCTTTCTGTTGTTATTTTTTTATTAGAAAAATTGTAAGGATATCCTGTAGCATGGGAAACCAACATCTGCTGGTCTCTAGCTTTCATGTTAGATCCAAACTGTCATTTAAAGTAGTTTCCAACCCTCCCCTTCAGCTTCCTCTCTTCTTTCCCTTCTCCCCTGCTGTTCTGTCTCCTCCCTTGGAAATCTAGATCCTATTTTTTTTATTTCTATTAACATCTAAGTTACTTGGAGTTTTAACCCATTAAAATGTGGTCACTGGTGTGTCTAAGGTCTGGTTTGGGCCTTAGGTGATGGACGCACTGTTTAGGTAGCCCTAAGTCTAGTCCCTATACAGTGGCTTCACTTCATTAGGTAGAAGATCAATTCTGGCTAAATCTAGTAAGTCCTGAGGTAAATGAATGACTCCCTGACTCCCAGCACATACCTACCACATGTAGACACTCAATGCCTATGTCCTTGCCCTCCTCATTTTCTCTCAAAGTCACACTCCTCAAAGAGAACCAGAAGATATTTTTTGTCCTTGATAAGAATAGACTCTAATTGGGTGACAGTTAATAGAAACACATAATTTATAAATATGAACATATTCGATGTGGCCTTATGCAAAAATACCATACATCAATCCTGAAGTCAGGGCAATATGATCAAGATGAGAGGGATGCACACAGGATAGACTGAATCCAACCCTTGCCCACATGGAAGGTGTGGATGGTAGTTGAGATGAGGGAAAGCAAGCAGCCCAGGTGGGTGGGTCATATGAGAAATGCCTGACAGCATATACCAGTGAACTATGTGTTTGCCAGTCAAGTAGGTAAGCTGGGTGGACCAGATTGACCACATGGGCATACAAAGAGCTACTGCTCCTACAGTCCTCTCTCTCCCTCCCCAGCTACTACCCACACATCTCTCAGCTCTTAGCTCAGACATCTTCCTTCGCCAACACCCTCACCTCAGCCATCTCTGTCAGGGGCCTTTTCTGGGCCTTGACAGTGTCCTGTCTGCCTCCTGCCATAATTCACTCAGGAGACTGTGTGACAGTAAACTCTGAGCTCCTGAAAGATAGGTCACAGGTGTAGTACTTGGCTCAGCAGAGTGACTGGGGCACAGGTTCATAGAGGTGGGAGGAAGACACATAGATTTGTAGGATTGTACATATAGAAGTCACTAAGGCCAGTGCTGTGGCTGAAAGCTTTCCTCCTCCCAGTCCTGTAGCAAGACTGACATTCTCCTTTTTCTTATAAAGCATGATCGCTCTCCCTATGCCCTTTCGGGTGGGTAATAACACCCCAACCGAATAAGAGAAGTAAAAGTGAAGCAAACAGCCAGAGCCTGTTCAGCAGTCTGGTACATTCAGGGCAGAAGCACTCAGAATTCTCTCACTGCCAGTATCAGCTGAGGAGAATCATCACTGGTCTCTTGTTCTTTTAATCTCTTGCCCTTGTTTCTATAAGCACTCACCTTTTTGCATATATGAGTATGATGTATTTCCTGGAGATAAAGCATAAGAAACGGTGATTCGAAAGTAGAGTTTGCCACTGTAACAGTATCTCAGTGCTAGAGATAGAGCATGAGAAAGGATGGACCACTTAACTAAAAATGTTGGGTATGACCTGCTCTCACACATAAAATGTGGTGCCCTTATCGTAGGGCACCAGCCCCTCATCTCATGCCAGCCACAGGAAGAAAGGCATGTGAGTTCATGCCCCATCTCCAAGACCTGGCCTTGCTGAGTTGTTTACAATACCCCTTACTCTTGTGGCTCCCATAAGTCACACAATCCTTGGAACTTCTTTCTGCCGTTTACCAACTGCAGATAACGCTATCAGCCTGACAGCTGGCAAGATTTAACAGTTAACATTCTTAAGGACCTGAAACAAAGAGTGCAGGATAGTTGTTAACTATTAGGTACCACCTTGTATACTCAGGTTGTTTTAAATTTTACATTTTGTCATTGCCGTTCAATAACCACACATAAACAGCTGGACTTCTTGCTGCCAGAAACCCTTATGAAAAATTATGTCATTTATGTTGTGGGAGAATTCTGAGGATTAATGAAGAGGGTGTTCTCAGTAGCAATGGGAAAAAATGTATGTGACTGACACACTCGTATCTGCATAGTGCTAAATAGACAAATTAACCCACACTACCCTTCCTACCCTTCCCCTCTATCTTGATAATAGGTAGCCCAAAGTTCCTCTTCCACTTCTTTTCAAAACCCCAACATTCTGTGCCAACAGCTTTTCTACCAGTACTACATTCTCTTTCATATTTGGCCACTGACATTTGACATTGTTGACCACGCACTTGTAGATGCCACTCTACTAGATTTCTGGGGTCACACTCTAACATTGGCCTCTCTCCTACAGACAGCTCCTCCCCGGGCTTCTCTCAAGCTCAGCTGCCCACCTGTAAGACATTTCTTACTACAGCTGCCAGCATGCTGATGCCTCCAAAGACATTAGCCTTCCCTATATTAGAAGCAGAGTGACAGGAGACCTGGAAGAAAGTCAGAATGGTAAGGAAGGCATGGGACAGAAAGCTTGTGCCTGAAGCAAAGTTCTGGGTAGATCAGGATGAAGCTCATCGTAGAACATTCCACAATGTCTTCTTCTGCCATACAAGAGGATTACCAGGAAGAGCTGGCTCGTCATGACCTAAGACTTGTTAAGCTCATTATTTTTTATGGCTTTCTTACTTCAACTTACAAATTGTTAGTTGTTTTTTGTTTTTGTTTGAATTACATAACTTAATCTCTATTCTTTATACAAGAATTGTCACAGTCCACATCATTCTCTCTCCCTCCATCTCCGTCTTCCCAGCCAGCCCCATGTGTTGTGTTACTGGGGAACTCTTTCAGTCTTTCTGTTGGAAGTATGTCTTGTTCTGCTCTGGTAAATTGTCTTGATTTAGTGCAAGGCAATTTTTTTTAACCTCATTCTATTTTTCTTTGTTTATTAAAATCCTATTGTGCCTTTCACTCTTTCAACTGGTTATCATGGCATTTACATCTATGTTTCTAAATGACTTGTGATTCTAGATCTTTGGTTTTTTTTTTCCCTTCAAGGCATTTTCTGTTGGATATTCTTGTCCAACATGATAGCATTGTTCTCTTTTCCTACACATGCCCCAAACCTCCATTTTCATACTACTCTATGATTTGATTTTTGTTAACTCAATATTCTGTGTTTTCATGACTGAAACTTTCAGAAAACTTTGACCACTTTTGCTTTTATGAACAATTATTATTGGTTTACCATTTTGCTCTTAGTTGTATTTTGTCTTTTTGGCTCATTTTCTATGTGTTTATTACTAACTTCACCCTAAACATTGCTCTAACTTCCTAAATCGCCTATCTAAGTTTTTTGGATCACCCATGTTAGCCTATTTGTCATGTTTTCCTCAGGCAAAACCTTCTGATCTGACCAATCTGGGCTGTTAGAAGTATTGGCATCCGCAGTTTTCCTTCGCACATATCTAAAGGACTCACAGGTTTTCCCTTTAGTTGCAGTTCCTACTTGCTGAATCATTTTCAAAACTCTGTCACTCTGTTCTTAGAATTAGCAGTGTACCCACTCATGTTTCCAGAGTAGAAATAATTTTGCTTCAGAACTTTGAAAGCACTCCTCCATTGCCTTTGTATTTGCAGTGTTAAGCCGAACCTCTAGGAGCCATCTGACTCCCAGCCTTGTCTCTTCATTTTGAAAGGTGACTGTAGTCTTCCCTTGGTCCCAGTGCCCTGAAACTCCATGTAAGTTGGGTCTACACCACCTATGATGTGAGCCACGTTTTGTCTATAACTGCATGTGCTTCTGCTCTGGTTAATTTTCATGATTTATTTCAAGATAATTTACTTTGCTCCATTTTCAGCATTCTCTTCCTAGACATCCTGTTATACTGGGCTCCTGAGCAGTCTTCAAATTCTCCTAACTTCCTTCTTCCTTAAGATAATTTGCCATGCTCCATTTCTTAAGTGTAGTCTTTCTGGCTATCAATTATACTGGCTCCCATGCACTCTTGAATTTTCTTATCTCCTTCTATCTTTTTATGTCTATATCTTTTTGTACTATTTTCTGAGAAATCTCTTCAACTTTTGTCTTCAACATCTTTTCAATTTTGAGTTCCTGGTTTTCTTATTCAAGTTATAAAATCCCTTGTGTTTCAAGCTGTACTTTTTGTTAAAAAAGAAAATCTTCATTTATTTTTGTCTTAAGTGCACATTTTTCTGTGTGAGGGTGTCGGATCCCCTGGAATTGGAGTTAGAGACAGTTGTGAGCTATCATGTGGGTGCTGGGAATTAAACAGGGATCATCTGAAAGAGCAGGCAGTGCTCTTAACTGCTGAGCAATCTCTCCAGCCCTCAAGTTATCCTTTTCTAAGTATAGTAGTTTATATTTTTGTTATCTTTTCTATATCTCCCAGAATATGGATGGTAGGATATGTGAAAAGTTTGGTTTGGTTTGGTTTTTAATTTTCTTCTACTTATTCTATTTCCTCAGTTTGTTTTGTTTTGTTGTTGTTCAGTCTTTCTCATATGTGTCACTTTTCTGGTCTGATAATCCTTGGTTTTCTGGTTGTTTGAAAACTGGGGCCTAAGAACCTAATTGAGAGCTTTGAAGACATGTTAAAACTTACCTATAATTGTCTATGTCACTATGAGGTGACTTGACAGGGCCATTTCCTTTAGGTATGAAGTCTCTGATACCCAGGGGACACCTCCCAGTCTACCTGACTGCAACCTGCTGTAACATGGACAAGAAACTCAGCCCTCAGTAGTCACTATATTTCCTCAATTTTCAGAGTCTGGACCTACCCTTCCCTGGACCAGTGACCTTCTTCACCAGTCTGGGTGAGGTAGAAAGGGAAGATGAGGTGCCAGCTGCACTCCCTGAACATTCTGGGGTTTCTGCAAATGCAAAGGGGTTCATTCTCAGCTCTCCCACCTTGACTTTTGCTGACTCTGCTAACACTTATCTATTTGTCATCTAGCTTCCAACATTGGATTCTTTTAGTCTCTTCCATGTTCTTTCAACCCCCATGAATTTACTGATTTTGAAAGGAACCTGCAGGATAAGCAAACCATCATTTCTCTCAGGTTATGGTGACTCTCCCAGGGTTCTTCTGTGCCATTTCCTAAGCTAAGATCCGCCTCCTCCTTCTGTAGCCACATGAAACAGCCTACCTGGGAGTTAAATACTGAGTTTCTGGGACTTTTCAGTCACTAAAGAGAAGTGTTGCCTCTCCAGTCAACAGATGCAGTAGTCCTAAAATTGATTTCTTTGCTCTTGTTACCTCAGCAAGACTCCTGGTTGAGTAGATTTCTTATTGTGCTAAGAATAGAACCCAGGACCTTGAATATGAAATTCAAGTGATTGTACCCCTGAGCCACAGGAAATCCTTAGCCTCGTAAGTTAGTAGTTTTTATGTTTATTTTTAGCATCTATTATACATTATCATATAATAATGTGTTTCACCGTAAAATTTTATACACAAGTATAGTGATTTTTTTATCATATTCACCCCAATTACCTTCTCTTGTTCTTCTGACAGTCTTGCTGACCTCCTTCCTCTTTATCTAGTCTCTCCTTCTGTTTTCAGAAGTGTATGTGCAAGTGTGTGTATGTGAATGGTTTTCGTTAGGGCTGCTTATAGGAACATGGATAAGGATTTGTGTACAGGAAAATGGGTACCTTGCCAGTGGGTTTACCACAGGAGAAAATATTAATTGATTAGGTTTTAATAGAACTTCATTTTATTCATTAGAGTGGTTTGCCTGCTCTTCTTGTTTCTGGTTTTTTTTTTGTAATGCTTATTAAGAACTGACAATTTAGTTTTAAAATTGAATTATACAGGATCCCTGCCTAAGGAGCTGCCAATCTAAATTTAGTGGATAATAATTCTTGTTAATTAGCTGAATCTTCTACTCCCTGTCAAGACATGGTCATTTCTTTGACACTGAAGTTCTGCTTTGAGTTACAGCGTCACTTGTTAGGACAAGTTAGCTATTACGGTTCATGTGTTAACACAAGTGTTTCTTGTATTATAACTAACTGATTCTGGCTCTTGACTGAAACCTTGCTTATTGGCCTCATGCAGATCTAGTGCAGCTGAGAAGGTGGTTTCTTTGAACTCTTTGTGCTATGACCCATTTCATGGTTTCCATTTGATTTTTCAGTATGACTGAATCAATTATGGAGGGCAAGACTGTTTTAAGTGTAGTCAACAGTTTATAAGATAGAATCCCAACAGACAGTAGTCAGACAGCCACAAGAAAAGCTTGTTGGGTTCTTGGACCCAAGAGTGCCAAAGTCACAAACCCAAGTCTGCCTATAGGCTTGTGCTTGATAAGCTTCTAAAGTGAGGAGTAATTTTCCTTCAACCTTTGCCCTTTTGTCTAGTGTTACAAGCCTCAAGCTTCTGTGACAGCAAACCAACCACAGAGAAACAGTAGTCAATTCTCAATGCTTGTTTATAACAATCTGCCTAAAACAAGAATGAAATACTGGCCAGCAAGATGCAAAGATGCATCATGTTTAAAGGGTGCTTGCCTCCAGTCCTGATGGCCTGAGTTTGATTCCCCCGAATCCACATGGTGGAAGTGGAGAACCAACTCTCAGAACAGGAGTGTGCTCTCTCTCTCTCTCTCTCTCTCTCTCTCTCTCTCTCTCCTCTTGTGCAAGCGTACACACACACATATACACAAAGTAAATAAAAAATGTTAAAAAAAATGCTTTCTTTCATGACTATAAAAGATGCCATGGCCAAATCCACTGAGTCATAGGAACAGCTCTAACCTTGGCCTAAAGCCCAGCTGATGTCTGTTTTTACTGCCCTTGAAGAAAAGATGGGTTTTACATATTCAAATGGTGGTTTGGAAGAAAAAAATGATGAGGAGGAAGAAATGAAGTCAGCAGAAATATATATATTAAGTCAGTTTGCTTGATATGGATGTAATGCTTAGCTACAAATGGGGGGAAATGCCATGAGTGTTGTTTGCATTAACCCTTTGGCTCAGCTGGAGATGCTTTCCTGGAGGTATCTGTGTGTTAGAACTGTGTCTCTGTACAGTATGAAATGTAGACCGAAAAATATAGTTAAAAGATGCCTAGTAAATAGAGCATGTTCTTTTATTTATTGAAAGTCTAAGGCATGAGAAGATTCTTCTAAAATAATAAACTTGGGAGTTAGATTCTGATTTCCCCAAAATTATGACAACCAAATATCCTCTTTTGTAGTCAAAATGTGAGGTATATTCCAGAGAGGCAGTAAGGGTTGTAAGTTCATCAGGCCATTTCATTGTAAGGTCTCTATTCTGCCCCAAACACCTGCACACTCTCTTGATGTGAGTTTTCGGAACAAATTGCTTTGAAATTTTCTACTCTATGTTACTTGTCAAACCATCTGCCCAACATTAAGAAGTTAAGCCTAGCCGGGCGGTGGTAGCATACACCTTTAATCTCAGCACTTGAGGGGCAGAGGCAGGCAGATCTCTGTGAGTTCGAGGCCAGCCTGGTCTACAAGAGCTGGTTCCAGGACAGCTAGGGCTGTTACACAGAGAAATCCTGCCTCGAAAAAAAATCAAAAAAAAAAAGAAGTTAAGCCTAATAAATAGATTCTTTTATTAGATATTAGATTATAGATATCCCAAGGTCAACAGTAAATCAAAGATTTTCTCTTCCTTTTTTTCTCTTTTCTGAGGAGGTTACAACATTGCCCTTGAATTTAAGATCTCCCAATTCAGGACCCTGCCTTCCAAATAGCAGTAATTACAGATGTGCACCACCAGGCCCAACTCTAGTTGCTCCATTTATGAAAAATGAGAACATAAAGCAGGTAAGTAGAGCTTCCTATGAGAAGCTGCTCTTGGAGCCAAGGAGCTTATGTATCCTCCACAGTGTACACCTGGAGGGTAATGGTCTGTCCTTCCTGTTGTCAAACTCAAATGTTTAGTGCTGCAAGCTCCAGTCCAGGAACATCCCAGCTAGAGGACAAGAAATGAATAACTAGTTGTATACTTTGGAGAGGCTTCCTCATCTGTGGTGAAGTGATGAGGTCTCCTTCACATTCACATAATGCAGGAATAAACACTATGGCCAGCAAGGTATGGAACTTGTCAATAAATAGGGTGTACTTTATGTCTAAAGTCTCAGTTTTGAATTCATCTTGGTTTTTCTTTAAAAGGTAGAAGGGGGTGGTGAAACTTCCTTTCAAACAAATGCACAAATTTTTGAAAGCCACAATTTGCTCTAATAACAAGGTTGAGGGTGGGCCTGCCCCTGCTGTTAATGTGCTTATGCCCTCCTGCAGGGAGAAGATAGGCTAGCCATCCTGAGCACCACAGTGTGGCCACATGCTACCAAGCAATTAAGAACTGATTGTTTGTCTTCTTTGCAGGTGGGAAGGAAAGAATGAAAATGAAGTGGGCAGATGTAAGGAGACCGGCCAAGTCCATGTGACTGTGGATCTAAAGTACTACCGACCAACCGAAGTGGTAAGGACTCCCTCACCACCCAGTGTGTGACCACACTTGGCCAGCTGGCTGGGAAAATGCCCTCATGGAATGCCTGCTGCCAACCTTCAAAGCTCTGTAACATGCCTCTCTGCCGTACTCCATAGGGCACTTCCCAAACGAGAACAGGAGAATTAAGTTTGAGATACCATTCTCACCACAAAAATCCATTGCTCTGTAAAGGAAAACAAGATTAAAACACACCCAAGAAAATAGTCTATTCCAGAAATGGAGATCATAGTTTGCACTATCTCATCTCATTGGTGTGGTCTGAGAAATGATCTCTGATATCCACAAGATGTCTACTTAACAAGCCTTAGATCTGAAGGGTTTCTAGAGACCAAGGCCATTTTTACCTGCCACCCGTCTTACTAGCCATGTGTGCACACTCACACAAATCACTAACATGCTTATGTGTCTTGTATAAAGTCATATGCACACGTCTGAAAGACCACCCCCACACTCTGGATGGCTCTGCTCAAATACCATCCTATTCATGGATCCTTTTCTAGCCAATATTTTACTACCACTAACATTTCTCCCTTGTCTCTGTAATTACCTACACACTCTAGGATAGTGGTTTCCTAATGCTGAAACCCTTTAAGACAGTTCCTCATATTGTGTTGACCGCCCCCTAACCATAAAATTATTATTATTGCTACTCCATAACTGCAATTTTGCTACTGTTATGAATCATAATGTAAATATTGGTATTTTTCAATGGTCTTAGACCACCCCTATGAAAGGATCATTCAACCTCCAAGGGATCATAACCCACTGCTTGAGAGCCATTGCTTTAGGACCTGTTATAATCATTTGTTTTCATGTTTTCCTTCCTTTGACAGATTCTAAATTCTTTGAGAACTGAGACTTTGGAGAGGAAAGGAGGACAAAAGTCTAGCAAGATAGTTGTTTATACTGACTGACTTGCAGGTGGGCAGATAAACTTTTAAATAGAAAAGATCCCCTATTAGGAAATAATTTAGGGGACAGGAAAACGATCCAGTGGCTAAAGGTGCTTGCTGCCAAGGCTAATGACCTGAATTTGCTCCTCAGAACCCACATGATAGAAGGAAATAAACAACTGAAAGTTGTCCTCTGACTTCCATAGGCATGTGTTGGACAATATGCACACATATATACACAATAATTGTTTAAAAAGGAAAATAGATTGTTAGTGTCAATATAATATACTGTTACTATTAATACCAAACATCTTTTTGTTCTAAGTTTATGATATCACTGCTTTGATATATCCATATTTATTATGATAATAAAACCAAAGGTGTCTAAAATAAATTTCTAAAGATGATGGAAAGCACTATCTTCAGAGAGAGAGGGTCAGGATGTGTACAGTGAGTGGCTGTGGAATAGCACCTTTAGAACCCTTTTGCTCTGGGTTGTGCGTCATACAAATTTCAGAGATTGGGAAAAGCCAGTGAAGACAGTTTGAAAGTGAAGTGTATGGTCATTGGCCACTCTTTAAAATGTGTTGTCTTATGCTGCCCCCCCTCAAAAGAACTATGTTCGGCGTGTGCCTCTTACACACAGAAAGAAATCTATACAAAGGAAGTGAACATTGGCTGAGGACAGGTAGTGCTGTGCAGTCCTGCATTGTCCCCCACAGGGCGTGGCTAGGCCTTGACACAGAGAATGATTGTTCTTAGCTAATGGTGAGTGGGTGTGCCTAGGAGAGGATGTGCCTGTCCCTGGGGAGGAAGATACTAGTTGTGCTGCTGCTGACACAGCAAGGACCTCCTCTGCCAGTTGTTCCCCTGAAGGGCTGCAAAGGCATCATTTCTCTATAACACTTCACAAGTCATATATAGGGACAAATTTCTTTTCTCACAAATAAAGATGATCAGAGTGGAAACGTCACCATACCAGCAGAAACTTGTGTTCCCACAACAGCTTAAACATGGCTCTTTCTCTGATACCAAAATAGTTTCAGAAACTAGGAAGTCATTAAGAACAGCTTGTCTGTCATTCTCATTTAGGCAAGGTGTGGGATTGATAAGGACCCAGAACAAAGGAATTTGTAGAACAGGAAGAGGACCCTCTGACTAACAAGACTGTTCTTGAATCCCCACCGACCCCCTTTCCTGCCCTGCTGCATCCCTTCCCTTCCCATTCTTTGTTCATTCAAATGCTATCATCATACCTGTTCTGCAACTCTCTTGACACCAGCATTGTTTGAACATAAGAGTGGTGTCTGATTTCATATGCGCGCTTGCTGCCCCCTTTCCTTTGGCTGACTCTCCCACTTTACTACACTACAGAGCTATAGACCTTATTCTCTCTGTTTTATCTTTCTGAGCCTCTCGGCTATGTTCTCTTCATTCACTACACTTCACCCTCATAGTCAATTGGGCATGCTTTCCTTCCACAGTGAAACTAAACTTTTAACCCCATTCCTCAAAACAAGTTCTCTGAAACTTGGATCAACCTGAAGTGACAGGCTTTCTGTGGAGTTGCCTCCAGGGTGACAGTGTTCTTCCAGTTGAAAGGTGACTGCGTTATTAACAAGCTTTTTCCAAATATGGAGCCTGTCAGCCATAAGAGTTCATTCCTTTGAGTCCTGAGAAGCACTATGTCCCTCAGAGGCTGGCAGCTGGAACAAGGGAGACACACGAAATGAGCAGACTCTAAGAAGGGCAGGTAGAACACCCATTCTTCTTTCAAAGCAGCCCTCTCCTTCTCAGTCTCAATCTGTCCTGCATGACCCGGAGACTCCTATTAGGCTTCTTTGTATTCTTTTCACAAGTTAGCAAACTTGTGAAACTCTGTTTTCATCAGCTTTGGTCATCTGTCACCAAAGATCTTCATCATGTACAGGTACTCAAAGCCAAACATAATGTAGGCCTGGGATGTAGCTCGGTGATAGATACTCGTCTAGTGTTCACAAGACCCTAGGTTCAATTACTAGCACCCCCAAATAATTAACATTTTAATGTACTCATTCATTCAATTTTTTAAAATATATACTGTATTGTCTTATAGAGAATTGGTTCTAGAATGAGCAAAACTAAATAACATAAAGAAAATTTAAAAACAAAACAAGAAGTAATAAGGACACACACACATACATCATCTATCAGAAAGAACAGTGATATCTTAAAGCAAGACTAACAGAAAATAGAGCATTATGTTGTTGTTTTTCTCAAAACAAAAAAAGGGGGAGCTGGTCTTAAGAAGGCCCTTTCCTTAGCCAGGCGGTGGTGGCATAAGTCACAGCACTCTAAAGGCAGAGGCAGGCCAATCTCTGTGAGTTCAAAACCACCCTGGTCTACAGAGTAAGTTTCAAGACAGTCAAACAAAACTTTAAACCTTGCTTCTGTATTAGCATGAAGGCTGTGGAAGGTTTTTCTTCTGGATCAAGGACTCCAGCTGCAATTAAAGCTGAGTGGAGTCATGTCTTTTGGTACTCTACCTCTGAGTCTTTGACTCCTTTGGATACTGAGGAATTTTGCTGCAACAGAAAGCTTGGGCTGGGAAAGTAAGCTTTCCACTTCTCACTGCCTCTGAGTTCCAGAGAACTCGGTGATGGCAGTACAGATGCCTGAGTTTTGTGATATTTGAGACCAGTGCCTTGGGCTGGATGATAGCTCATTGGTTGGGTCCCATTCTCCCTGTACAAAGCCCATTTTCCATACCCAGACCTGTAAAACAAAAGAAACTAAAACACTCATTCCTTACATGAAATTTCCTTACATGCATTTAGTGACACACAGATTTATTACACAATGCACTCATTTCTGGTTTTATCTTATTTTGTGTATGGGTGTTTTGTCTGAGTATATGTCTGTGTACGACATGGTGCTCATAAGGTCAGAAGACAAGGAAGAGTCTCCTGGAACAGGAATGAGCTGCCGTGTGGGTACTAGGAGTCAAACCCAGATCCTCTGGAAAAATAGCAAGTGCAGCCCCAGTGTTTTTATTTCCGAGAGAAAGCAATATTCCAAACGTGGGCCTTTGACCAGAAGACTCTACATTTCGCACCAGTCAGCTACTAGATGTATATATAACCTTAGGCAAGTTACTTAATTTCTCAGTGTTTCTCTTTCTTCATTATTAAAAATAGTATTAATTCTAAAATTTCTTTGAAAGAATTATTTGAGGATGAAAGGAGTCAATTATAGTATTTGAAAGGATAAATATCTAATATGCTGGCTATATTCATTTCTTATTTACTCATTCCTTACATATTTACCCCATACTACTAGCCTCTGATAATGCAATAATAAGCAGACTGATTTGCCCTCAATAAATGTGGTAGATATGCAAATGTCATCCATCAGTCTGAAAAAGTAGACTGTCACAATCAAAAACCTGTACAGATCAATCATAGGAATATAGAAAGGGTCATCCAGGCTGCAGTTACTCTGTGTGTATGTGTGTGTGTGTGAATGTGTGTGTTATACAAAGTATACATTAAATTATATATTTAAATATCAAAGCTTTTCCTTCTTGGTTTTTATCTTTTAATTTTATTTCTTAAGATTTAGTAGCTTTCAGTGTTATAAACATATCAAATAAATATGAGTAATTGATACTGACCTAATACTTACAAAACTGCAAAGATGTCTTCTTCTTTGAAAAATTTGAAGTTGAAAAATTCCAAAAGGAGAGATTATCCTAGTATCCATCCTCTTGTCCCAGATTTTGTTTGTTTGGTTTGGTTTTCTTTGGTTTGGTTTTTGGTTTTTTGAGTCAGGTCTTTTGTTTTTCTCTGTGCAACAGTACCTGCCTATCCTGGAACTCATTCTGTAGACTAGGTTGGTCTCAAACTAACTGAGATCCACCTGCCTCTATCTCTCAGGTGCTGGGATTAAAGGTACGTGTCACCACTGCCTGGCTTGTGCCAGACTTTTAATGACATCAAATGATCAGGCCAGTGCACAAAAAAGAAAAAGTATTTTGTTTGTTTTCAGTGAAACTAGCTGAAATCCATTTTTCTTTTTTCTTTCTTTTTCTACAGAGAACTTTAAGAAATGAGGTGAAAGACCAAAACTCATGTGTTTTTTTCTTTAAAGAAAAAGAAAAGTATCTTGAGTTAAAGTTTGTGACATTTATTATCATTTTTCTCTCACAATAGCATTAATATTTAACTTTCATTTTTCTTCCAATATTGTTTTTATGTCCTTGGTTATAATTGTTTTTTGTTTTATTTAGACATCTTCAATTCATTTCTAATTACTACAGATACTGAGAAAAAGATCTATGGATTAAAGTAACTTCAAAGAAGTCTATCAGGCCAGCTAGCTTTGCTGCAGTGAAAGCATGTGGCCTGTTCCTAATCAAATTACCATATGCTTGCTGAGTTGTCCCCTCTGCCCCCCATAAACTTTTCCTAATATTTTTCTGTAAATGATGTTAAGCTAAATGGCCTATAATTGCTTGCTCTATCTCATAGCCTTATTTAGAATAATGATACGTAACACTTTCCAGACCTCAGGAATCTGATCTGTCATCAGAGGATGTGTATAAGTAGCAGTTCAAGCATCCTTCCACTCCATCTCTAAGTACCTGGTGTAAAAAGCTCTTGTGTTCACCCAGCTGGCCTTTTGTCCTGAAACTCCCCTTCCCCTCCGATGCCGTTCTCACTGCCTTCTCACACTTGGCTCTTAGGGCAGGAAATGAGATCCCTCTGTGCTGTCCCTCATTCCAGCCCTGGTGGTGGTCAACCCATGGCTTAGGTCCTGATCCTGTGACCTTAAAGTTCTCATACCCCCTTCCACTCCTGCTTGCTTTTGTTCCTTGCTCTGCCTGGTGAGAGCTGAGGTCAGAGGAGGCGTAGAGACCTGATTATGGGCTAGTGTGTCTCTTCCGGCACTGCTGGACCTGTAAAAGAAGTTAGGCTGCAGGTTCTGGAAGGTCCTTTGCAGTGTTAACATTTTGCCACATTCTGTTTTCACAACTACATGACCATGGTGGCTGGAATGCTGTCAATAGTGCCCAATCATAATGCTTTCTATTCTGAATTATTCTTGAGCTTCTCACTGCTTGATTTTATAAATAGTTTATATCTCTAAATCACTGTTTATTTTTTTTAAGCCTCCCTCTTAGGCTCCTCATTCTAATCTTTATATCCTTCCTTAATCACATTGCCCTTTCCTGCCCCTTTCCTTCCTTGGACTTAACCAAAAGAGCTTTAAATTTCAATCTCCTCAGTTGATTCTCAAATATTCCACTGTGTGTTTTCTATCCTTCATAAATTCGCATTGAAAACCCTTCGGGGCATATACCTTTCCTGCTGAAGCCTGTAATCATTTGCTGGCAGTTGGCCCCCTTGAGAGTAATTCATATCTAATGAAATAGCAATTATAATTGTGTACAGAGTATAGTGTCTTCACCTTCTCTCATATATTTTTCTTATAATATCATTAAGACTCAAAAATCTAACTATACAGCTATATATTCTTTTATTTAAAATTTTGCTTTGATTTGTCCTTAAACTTAGCTGGTATCCTTATTATCAGTACTTTTATGACTTGCATCAGTAGAGAACTCCTTTGGAATCTGTCCCTTTATGTGTGTGTGTGTGTGTGTGTGTGTGTGTGTGTGTGTGTGTGTGTGTGT